>JARKHS020012864.1:0-72104 GCA_030143305.2 Amblyomma americanum
GTGCTAAAAGAAGATCCAAATGTACGGGCCGCCGAGATCGACGCTAAAAGACAGCCGCCAATAATCGGCAGTGCGTTCCGTCAAAGGAGCGGCAAAACGCTAGAGTGTGTGGCGTGTTCAGCTGAAGCGCTGAAGCTGATGGCCCCAAGAGTTCAACACTGCGCGTCGGCAATGCGGAAGCAAGGAGGGGTCAGGGGCAACGAAGGCCTTGACTGGACAACGCAGGGAAAAACCGTTCAGCCCTTTCAGACACGCACTTTGTTGTCTTCGTAGAAAATCTTCATCTTTACGCCCAAGTAGTATATTAAGGCTCAAAAGAAGGACAATTTGTTAGTTTTACAGCTCAAAATACTAGCGATTATTTTTTCGCAGGGAAGTGCGAAACTTCGTGCTAAGTGTTATAATTGATGAAAAATTGCAACGTCGAACAACCAGAACTTTTCAAGGAAAACACCCGGAGGATTGCTGAAATAATTTATATTTCGAAGATGCACGTCACGCTTTAATTAAATTGCGAAAAAGAACGTCATGTCACTATCAGTGGCAAAATATGTCTGCACATAAATGACTGACGACGTGCTATCCGGTCTCTGTATCGCGAATTACTGCGTTCGCTACAAGGAATAAAAAAAAAAAAACTTCCTTATTTGTGACATGAAGGATGCTGAATTGAATTGAAGCAAAGAAATAATTGCTGGGAGCACTCACCCTGTCAGAAAAAGCTACGAAAATCGCTTTGTACACATTTGTGTACATTGGGTTAGGCATAGTCGGTCGGTCTTATAATAACAACAATAATAATAATTGGTTTTGGGGGAAAGGAACATGGCGCAGTATCTGTCTCATATATCGTTGGACACCTGAACCGCGCCGTAAGGGAAGGGTAAAGGAGGGAGTGAGAGAAGAAAGGAAGAGAGAGGTGCCGTAGTGGAGGGCTCCGGAATAATTTCAACCACCTGGGGATCTTTAACGTGCACTGACATCGCACAGCACACGGGCGCCCTAGCGTTTTTCCTTCATAAAAACGCAGCCGCCGCGGTCGGGTTGGAACCCGGGAACTCCGGATCAGTAGTCGAGCGCCCTAACCACTGAGCCACCGCGGCGGGAGAGGTCGGTCTCTCGGCAGGCGAAATTCTTGCGTTGCACGAGGCAACCGTTCTATTTTCTTGTTTGTGTTAAACTTCAGTGGCTACTCGGTCGCTGAAAGAAAACGCAAAACATTGTTAGTGTTCGAGACCTTGTTTTTCCAAGACAATAGTGACGCGGCGGAAAGTTCAACTGCCGTCAGGTGGCATGATGTGCGCCCATTCTTTGCCTATTAGAGCTTTAACTATTGATAGTTTAGCTGTGCGCAAGGCGATGATTAGAGTGCAGCGAAGAATAACGATATGAAAGTACTCTTTGCCAATGTTCTCTTGTAATCGATTCTTAAGAAGACAAGCCGTGATTAACAGCGCAATCAACTTCGCGTGCCCGGCGTGCTAAATTATAATTGCTGATCTAATTTGCTGCTCGATTTCAGTGCTAATACTGAAATGGTTCTAGTTAATAAAAAATTATTTTGATTAATTTTTATTAATGAGAACACAACATCACCTGAGCCTATTTCTCCACGAGAAAGTTGGCTTGAACAGTGCCGAACAAGGCACTATCGTTCGCATTCTTGGGTGCAAATCGTTGCTCTCGCGTGCTCATGAAATTTTTCCTTCAGTACAAGAGTGTGCCATCCGTGCCGCGAGTTTCAGTGCTAGCAGCACCCGCCCTTATTGCATGCCGAAACATTCGGCAGCAGAAATTCGTCGCAGCAGGTGCCGCTTTTTCGGAGCTGACGGCTCACTTAGCGCCACTCGTGGAGGAGAACAATCTTCGCGCCATTACGGACCCCTTGGTGCAGCTTTTCCCCGCGCGAGCGCGCGTTCCCCGAAGGCGACTCAGTCAAAGGTGCTGCCGCAAGTCCTGTAATGACACGTCTTCGAGTCCTGAGACGTCATTTTCCGAGGCATGCTCGGTGGACCCTCGATTGCGATGCGGTCGGCAGGAGAAAAGGCGGGCTATACGCGTTCCTCATCTTCCTTCGGCCGCTTCTGCCGTTTAAGTGGCCGAGACGGTGCATAATTTGAATTTGCAAATTAAAAAATAAAGAAGAGAGAGAGACACACACAGACAGAGGGTAGGAAAACACATTTCTGTCCACCTGTTGCTCTGAACGCATTATGGGAGTGAACGCAAGTATAAACACCCAGATGAAAGGATGTGGGGCACACTATCGTTTCTCGTCATGAAAAATGTCGCTTTTCGCACCATGTTTGAAACCTATATCGGACATCAGTTGAGAGAGCCCCTCAAACGCACCTGCGGAAGGTTTACAGAGATGTTTTCCAGCAAGTTTCAATTGAAGGCGTTGTGTGGAACGTAGTTTAATATGATTTTTTGACATTGTCCTGCCATCTCAACTTTAAAATTTCCATCTGCATGGAGATCGACATAGAGTGATCTGCCATCTGAGAAGATCAATATAGCATGTCGTCTTTGGGTCCGCCTAGCTAGAAATGGTGGCCGGAAACCAGAGGGGTTGTTTCTTGGCGCCTGCTGGAAGAGTGAGCCCACGAAATTCTCATGGGTCACGGAATTCATAGCCTACATAACTCCTGACTCAGCAGCAGCGTGACAAAGGAGCAGCGCGTTGGCACTGTCCGAAACTCGAAATTGCCTGCAATGCAAATGGCTAGTAAATGATTCGTCGCACAGTGGTCTGGCTTCTTGAGCTTGTTGGCATGATAGGCATACTTGTATAGGAATCTCTCAAGAAAAAAAAAACATCGACTGAACAAAATACTAAGTTGTAATTAAATTTTGCCCCTTTGAGGCATTGAAGATAAGGGCAGCATTTCAAACAAAGCTGCGAAGCATCGATAGTACGCGGGCAGACGCAGCTGTAGCCTCGGCCTCGAATCTCGCAGCCTCGTCGGCAGGACGGTATGCGAGTGCGGACACTGCGCTCATTAGACGGCGGGTAAGAAAGTACCAAGATTTCATTAACTACGAAACGCCATGCAGAGAACAACCAAGTGTATGTAACCGAGAGGATGTTAGGAAGTTGCCGCACAATAAACCTCCATCACTGCAGACCCACGTGGATGCTACGGCTGTTCGGAAACTGAGAACCAACCACACCAGTCCAAATTTATAAACCCCGCCGAAACCGCCTCTTCGAATCACATTGTAAAGCTAGCCTGTTTGCTGTAGGACTATTTGAGGTACATGAGTGTCTTCAAGCCTCAACGAAGACATTTTTCGTGCTGCCTATGTTTATCACAAGCAAGAAACTTCCTTCGTTTAATTGCTTGATATATTGTCTCATTACCTTTCAATTGCCTATTTCGGCATCAAAGCAAGTATGCACCTGTAGACCTTGTATTTTTGAAGAAAATAAACTCGAAAATGTGATAGCAAAAAAGGACTCTGTATGGAAACTGTTTTTTCGTAACACTGTGGACTTTCGACATTCCAATGAAATTTTCTGAAGGTCCTAAAGTGCCCTTAGCTAGCTCAGGTATTATGGGTATAATGGGCCAGAAAAGTAATTTCAGTGGCTTTAGGCTGAAACTAAAGCTGCAGCAAATACCACAGTAACAAATTTCAAACAGAGCGCAATACACTACAGCTGAACACATGAGCGCCTTGTTAAAAATGAACAAAAACGCAATGACATTACAAAACACACAAGGCACGTAGACCAATGTCGTACAGTTTGTCTAGTGTTCACAAATTCTTAATGCGTACCGACCAGCTTTCAGCTATACCCACGTAAACGTGTACTTGGAGGAAGATATCGTCTTTCACAGACCTGCGGGATTGGGACGACCATCACTCCAAAGGCCGCTAACTCAGAAAGTGTGGAAATAATAATAACGATAAAAATATTGTTTACGCTGCAAAGATATGGAGGAGGCAAGAAGAAGAGATTCTTTACAGGGGCACATAGCCCCTTGTGCAAGGCTACAGTAAGCATTGAGCATTAGGAAGAAACCACAGAGAAAATATATTCTTCTTGGCTTTTCGACATACATGCAGAAATATTTCAAATATTTCAAACATCGGCAACTCATGCAATGAAAGAAGAATTTGTAGTTATTCAATAATAAAAACACAGATCAACATGAAAAACGCACGCGGGTGAAGAGCGGAAAAAGCAAAATCAATTATCCTATTTAAGCAATGCAACATTTACGACTGGCTTCCCCAAATTACTCTGTGTGTGTCATAATTTCGAACACGAACAAGTGGACACGGACGAAGAAGAATGAAAAGAACGAATGGGGTGAAGTGTTGGCTTTGGGAATCGAACCCACTCTTCCGACGTTCGTCCCAGACGCACTACCGAATGAGGTATGGCTGTTTTGTTTTTTATGCCATGAAAGAATAACACCAACACAGACTCTCATCTAGCGTTACCTAACCAGATCGTCATCACAAGTCCTCAAACCCTGGTCACGCTATCACTTTTCGAGCACATCAGAATTCCGGCAGGCACACGCATGCATCTGGGAAGGGCAGGACGCCGCTCTCTGAACAGAGACTGCGTTGAAAGCAGCGCGTGTGCGCGTCGATCCATCATGCGGCTTGTTCCACAGGGTAAACAGTCCCATGAGCTGAAAAAGACAACACGCAGTTTTATATTATAGGGCGTGATCTCGATGTCCATTTTAAGAGTTCCTTGAAATATGTACCGAAAGAAGACGCATCACGACACAACAAAAAGCAATGATCGATAATCTCTGGCTGCTCTCGCAGGCGGCGATTCACTGACCATGGCACTGACGTCCCCGTGGCGTGAAGCCACGGTTAATCAGGTTCGGTCGACGTGTGAAGGTTAAGAAAAAGTCAGTCTTTGTGGCCAATTGAACACACATCCCCTGCACTCGCTTTAATACTCTGTTGTCGACAAAGCTGAGGTAAGGCTGCCGGTAGATCGGCACATGAAATAGACGCAAGAATATCTGTTGGCACCCGCATTCTGGAGAGGCGGTACACATATTCTGATTAAAAGCAAACAGGAAACGAAATATGCCGGCTACTTCTTAAGAAAGACTCATATATGCCCTTCACGACCATGTACAATCAGAAAGGAAAGATGCGTGCTTTGTCGTTCGTGACGTATAGGAACCAGGAAGGAATGGTTGGCCTTTTTGAAAAAGAAAAGGCACGAACGAAGTTGATGGAAAAACAAGCGCACAAGAACAGCTCCGCCTGACACTACAGGGAGAAAGAAATTGTCTAGACGCATAGTCCCCCAATGAGAGTTCCAGACAAAGGTCGCAAAAATTATATGCAGTGCCTGTACCTTGTTTCTCGCGCATTGCAGCACTTACAATACATAGATGAGCTTTGAAATCAAGATAACGTTGCAACTTGTGCACGTGCGAACATGGACAGCTCTCTACCAGCCAAGCCTGCACTTGTCGCTTCGCAGAAAAGGTCTGAGGATCCCAGGGAGATTATAACTATTGCGAAACTGACGCAAGGAAATCCACAAATAATGTACGGCTCCGGTGTGCCAACAGATACCGCCAAAAATGACTTGGCTTCGTGCCCTAGAGACCTAGCAAAAATACCGAACGTGCGATATGGTTATCGGTTCGATACTACAGCCTCGAATGCGACAAGCTTGATGGGAGCTTGTTAAGTCTAACGCCAGAAACCTCAGACGCGAAGAAAGAACCTCCACAAATACATTGTGATGCACATTACATAACAAAATATCAGAGGATACCCTTCGACTGTCTTCAACCGGTTTGCGTCTGTGCTATAAGGGATTAGTAGAGTAGAGGTAAACAGAGTGGCAGGCGAAAAGCCCAAATCAAAGCAGCACTCAAAACTTCCAACAATGCAGCTGCTACGCAGAGCGAAAATGTTTTGTACAACTGGCTACTCACACCATCCGGGCCAGGAGACTTCTGGTCCTGCAGAAAGAGAATGGCTAATTTGGCATCATCCTAATTAAAAATGAATTTTTGCCTAAACTCTATACACGTTCGAAAGCATAAATGCACGAACATTGGCTAGTCTTGTTATTTTACGGTTGGACTTTTTAATATTGACTTATCAGGCTGTTTTTCTGGTCGTAAACGGTAGGGCTATAACGTAGTGAAACTGAATAGGACAAGCGATAGCAATTGAGGCAACACCGCCGCAAACACGACTGCATGAAAAAGACACGGGAGGAGCTGCGCGAGTGCATCGCCGCCGCGCGGTTGCTTGCTTGATTCCGACGCTGATGGTTGGTTCTCGCGTGTCGGCAGCGGGGACGGCAGAGCGCACCGGCGACGCGGTGTAGGCGAAAGTATCGGCAAAGCGGGGGTGCTAGGAGTGCAAACGTTGTTGTGGGATGGCGGCACCGTCGGCAGTGATGACACAAACCCACAAACATTGCATGATCTTGCTCGGCGTTTACCCATCGGAATAGTGCTATCGCACTCGATTAGAGCACGCTGCCCATCTTCAATTCGTGGAAACGCTTTAGAGAGCGGCTGAAATCTCATTCGCAGTTCTGGTCTCTACCGCTCCCAAAGAGCCACACATAGCATAGCAGTCAAAGAAAGGACCAAGGATGCCAGCGGTGTCGCTGCGAATATTGCCTTCGTACTGAACTTACAAAACATTCTTGGAAAATGCAACCTGCATTATATCACTAAACGCCTGGAAGGATGACAGTTAAAGGAACCTACGTGTTAGAGCCCTGATTAAGGCACTCTGATATGCTGAACAGTCATAACTGTGTTTTAATATTAAGGACGCCGTCAAGGTACGCTTCTAGGCTAATTCTTTCCAGCTTGTGCAGCTCACCTATGATGCGTCCCAGCTCACGAAGGTGTAGGCGCTTCAGGAGTGATCGGCGGTGATGCTCTAGACTCCATCTTTGAAAGACACATCTGCACGTGCCCATGTATTTATCAAAAAAGCAGTTAGAGCGCACTAAAAGATTTCGTTCGGCAGAAGAGAATTATTCAGCTTCCACAGCTCCCATCGAGGTTGGATAGTGGGGAAACAATGGGGCCAAAAGACAAAGACAAAGACAAAAGAGGAGGCAGGATAGGCGCTGAAATATGCCAAATGTACCGTGTTTGCCAAAAGCAACCAAGACACGTGGTTTGCGTGTTAGCCGTGTGGTGGAGCTCTTGCGGCACCCCTTAAGATTTGTTAAAGGCATGGAGCGCCATTTGACTCACCTTTCGAAATTTCGTTTTTGGCGGTGCCGTAAAGGCTCCGCTTTATGGCTGAGGAGAAAAACTCATAGCTTGGCCAGTTTTCGCAAAGACGTACCTGAGCGCACACAATGAAGTCGTCGCTGAAAAATATCGGCCGCATATTGAAAACCCCCGCATAGGCAACCAGTCAACAGACACGCAGATCCTGTCAAGCCAAGCATTTGAAAAAGATTAAATTTGAGTGAAACGTATACTACGTATGCTATCGCGTTTCTGTCGTTTAATGCCGGCAGCATTGTATACACAAACCAAGTCAGTAAGAACAATATAACTTCAGTAGTAAAGTACGCGATACGCTGATCGATTTTCGGTTGCACACACAATGAAAACCTCTAAGCAGAAGGATTTTGCAATCCGTGCGCAGCAGGTTAGCCAGCGAAATGGAAATAACGTTTCTATACCTCCCTGCCTACTAAGAGCATAAACAAAAATAACTCGCCACTGCTCACCCGAAATGGCAAGGTCGGATCATTTGAGTCGTCCGTCGTATACCATGAAATACGACAGGTCCAATATGTCCACTGTTTTGCTCAAAAATAGCATGCACCAAGAGATGAGTCTATCGAGAGGCTGACTATAATCTTAGAGTCACGTACGAACTAACCAAAAGCGGTTTCCATCTCCTGATCAGAGATTAGCTTAGTTTCCTCGACGGCAGCATCCCTATCAAAGAGCTCAGCTGGTGTTGGCTCCCCCCCTCATACCCAATTAATCCGCAAGCTGCTTACTTTAAGGGCAGTGACTCAAATTGTAGCGACTCTTGCGTACGTGTCTTACTAAACTCCATTCGCCAGGCCGGAGAGAACCACTCGAGAATTGGTAGTCTTGAGGGTATCTACGGCTCTACACCAGAAGAGGAAATCGGAGGCGGTGGCCTCCAGACCAGCGTGGCTGGATTAATTGTGAGTGCATGAGAATGACGCTCTGGTGTAAGCCGCTACTTTGCGCTCTTAACTTATGTTACAGAGCGGCAGAAAGTTTTCGCGAGGTACACCCCCACTTGCCGATGCGGCAGCGAAGGGTATTAGTAGGGAAATAGAATGTGAATGTTGACTTATGTGAAGTGCGCATGCTCATGTCCAGTTCGCCCAAATTCACATTCTGCGTTCCTACCATTTCTCACGTAAGAGAGGATGCCCGGAAGTTTTTCCGCTGCTCGGCTAAAAAATGACAGCAGACATGTCACAACATTTGCTCCCATTGCAACAGCCGTGGGGATTTAAACAACTGGACTGCGTGTTTAGTGCGACAACGGGACAGTATGGCATAGAATCAGAGTGTGAGTTCTGGGGAAGCGGTATAATATAAACGATAGAGAAAAGGAGATGGTATACGAGCTATGAACGTAAATGCCCTTCGTGTTTGCGGCTTCTGCGCCTGACCTGGCCTGACCTGACCCTTATGCAGCGCGCCCGTTTGGAACGTACCAGAGACGAAGCGAATTGCTAATGAGGCCTGCAGGCGAGAATTTTTCGAGCCTAGGACTTGGCGCTGCGGTAACGGGGACTGCGCACCGCTGATCTCTCGGGTCAACAGAATAGCGCAGACAGACCATGCGGTATTACAAGTGGCGATAACAAAGGCTGCTGGGCAAGGCCATAAATAAAAAAGAACTGAATGCAGATGGCGAAAGGAAATGGAACTTGTGGGACGAAGCAATGAATGAAGGTTGCGCGGCGCTGCTGATCGTAGTTAAAGCACTGATATATCAATAATGTTAACTGTTTGATAGTAATATATGCAGCCAGCTGAGGGCGAGACTGGCAAAACTTTTCAAGTGTGGCTCATGTTCGGCCAGCGGCGCTCTCGTCATCTAATATCATTTGCCTCTATCTTCTGATTACGCTGTGCTCTAGCACCAACGTCGCGTTCTTGCGAAAGTCCAAGTTTTCTATCGCAGGAACCGGATTATAATATATATATATATATATATATATATATATATATATATATATATATATATATATATATATATATATATATATATATATATATATATATATATATATATATATATATATATATATATATATATATATGTGTGTTGCGCCGAGGTACGCACGACTGAGCGCGAGGCCTGCTTGCAACTCCCGTCAAAATGTGATCGTTGGTGCGATGCACTATTCTAGATTTTGAGGAGCAAAACGTTTCATCAAAGCATTTAGGCTTGCAAAGGGATTAGGTTGCATAATGTTCACCACCAACAAGGCTCACCTCACGAGTTAGCCTATTTTAGGAAGGTTTGGATGGCATACTTTATAACCTTGTGAAAAAAATAATTCGGCCCTTAGCTTGGGAGTACGACGACTGGTGAGCGAGAACTGCGTCCCGAAGTAATTATTGCAATCGTGACGCAGTGCGTTACCTGCGCTGCCAGTGAACGAACGCAAATAGCCGCTGTGTCCCATGAGTGACTGGGTGGATTCGCGGCTGAGGCTAAGTGCGCTTGCTCTGCATCAGGGTCTCGGTTCGAGCATCCGCTTAGAATTCAGCTGCCCAAGTTGCCCTTCGACGGAGGGCGGAGACCAGGGTAGAGTGGATGTGCCCCCGAGCCGGCAGCTTTGAACATATGTGTACAGTCGTCTTCCTTCTTGCTGTGCAATGGAGCATGCGGAAGGGACTGCGAAAATACTAACACCGACGACGAAGCGAAGTTCAGGGGAACTAGGCTGACACAATTAGCGCCTTCAAACATAAAAAAATGTTCAGTGAAAGCAAGAGTCGTTGTTCACCTTTCTCATTTTTTTAGCTTTCGTTATGTTCTGCAAATACGTTCTTTTCTATGGTCTGCATCGATAGGTATACAAGATGTTCGTCGAAGTCAGGGTTCGGCAAGGATTTGCCGGCATTTTTGCAGCGGCCTCGTCTGTTAGGCAGCAGCGGGAACAACCACTGGCTGGACTATTGCCTTACAGAGGAAGGCGTGATTGAATTCAATCAGTCTCTCCGGTCGTTAGCCGGCGCAGACGAGACATTACAAGGCACCGTAATATATCTGGCGGCGCGAGACTGACTGCGCTGAAATACTTGCGCCCAGAAGACAAGCTGCGCTGTTTGTGACGGTGTTTCATGGCCTTTTTTTCCTCCTTCCCATTACTTCCCAGGGCTGCCCCAATTCCGAAGGAAAAGGGGGCGAGCAGATGTCAAAACAATCAACTCCGTCATACGTTTCTCGCTAGCCAAGCAGGCGCGTGGTACAGTGGCCTTTGGGGACCACTGATGATTGCAAGGTTCGTTTTGCCGGGCTAGGCAGCAGCAACACCAGCAAAAAAGAGAACAGAGCCTACCGCTCGGCTGAAGGCAGGCGCGGCCGCCAACAGCGAGCGACACTTCGCTCTAATCGTCGGCCGCCTCCCGCGCCATCTCTGTTACAGTCGCACAGAAAGAAAAGACCTAAAATTGGTTCGCGGAGCTGGCGTCGACTTTTCTCGCCCAACAAAAAGCCGGGCCACTCCTCCTCCCTGCTTCTAGATTGTTTGGAGGCATTTCCGTCGGTATTTGTTTTCAGTGTCCCGTTAAGTTGTTTCCGCCGAACCCAAAACATAACGACCGCTTACATCTTCATCTGCGCGCAGTGAAGAGGAGGGAGGCGGAGCTAAGAAGAAAACACGGGAGGGAGGAGACGGCATCGGCGCTTAGAGGAGCGCAGGGCGTAACAACGAAATTCGCAGAAAGCGAAGAAAACGTGCGCACCAAAAGAGCGGAATTGCCCGCGCTCCTCCGCAGCTTATTCTTCTGGAGCGCAAGTTGGGCGCTCCTGCTTCTTTTTTTGTCTCTGTTGAGACGCGCGTGACAGCGCGTGTATTAGCCCTAAGAGAGCATCCATCACACTCGCATTCTTCGCCCAATGTTTCCGCTGTCAAGTTGCTCCGCATCACGCACCCCGAGTCTCGCCTTCTACAGCTTCTGGAACTTTTCTGTCTTTTTCTGCTATTCTCTCGACAACTTCCTCATGGCGCTGTGCTCTCCGTGCATATGGCTGAAGCTGTCAGGAAGAGCGAGGTCAACGTCGTACGAGTTAGTTAAACCGCATAAGACTTGCGAAGTTGAAAGCAGTGAAAAAAACGCATTCATAGACGAGCGGCAGGACAGCCTCGGCAGATCGGGCCGCGTGAGTACCGAGTCAGAAGCGAGGCTGTTGCTGTCCATCTTTGACGCGAAAATATCTGCCCTGTGTCTCACTAGAATGAGTCAACGTGGCGGAAGCTCGAATGGGTGTCAGTGCGTCGGAAACCGAGATTCTGAGAACAGTTCCCTCGGAAGAGTGGTTTCGAAACGCGGCATAGAAGTCTGGTACTTTGGCCGTCTTTCGCTGGGGCATGATGACTACCCAAGTCACGGGTTCGAGCAACTCATACGTCATCGTTTCATGCTGCCATTCTTCAGGATTTGGCGCCCATATCCTCTTCAGACCTTATCAAAATATCGGTTTGTCAGCGTTAATAGAAATAAATTTTTAAAGTGCACGTGTCTCCAGCCATGCTGCAACCGTGTCTCCAACATGAGTTTTCCTTTGTGACCTTTCTTCATGGTCTATGTCTGGAGAGATATTCGACCACGTTTTATAATGCGTGTTTCGTAAAACAAATACTCGGCAGAATAAATTTTAAGATCATGGTTACAAATAGTTTAGTGGTGGAGTGCGAGAGACTGAGGAGTTACTTGGCTACTGAAAGCAGGAAGCTGGTTTAGACAAAGCAACCAACATAAGGCTGCTCAGATTTATTTCTTTAGAACGGATGCCTTCTTTTCTTCCATGGCAAGAATTTATTTTTCCGATGCTCCCATCAAATATCACTCTCTGAGCACACGCTTGGCTTTGCTGTCCGTCTTGTTGAGGCAGACTTTCCTCCGAATGTTTAAACGGCTTGTGCCTTAATTCCCTAAACGTTTCTTGTTTAATACAAGGGCGCAGAAAGACGTTATCTTCAATGCCATTCGTCGCATAAAGCGATAATTTTGTCGAGTACCGTTTCCATTAAATTAAAATTTAACGTGACCATTAATTACGATACATCAGTTCGTCGTGTCAGCGGTGCACGGTAGAAATTTCAGCAAATATGTACCGCTACAAAACCGCAAGCAAATCATGACTTCTTTTAAGTAAGTTATTGAAGAGAACTTTCCTAGCTTTGACAAACCTGTTCAGCGCAAGCTGACTCGTTCACTGAACAAAAGTTTCCAGCGGCTGTTTATTATTGTTATTATCGCACCTATCTCACCCCTGCCATTTCGAGAGAAGAGGCGGCCACAATGACAGAATGCGTGTTCCTCGATGATAGGAACTCGCGCGTCATGCCATTTCACGCGTGACGTCGAGCTTCGACGTTTTCCCACTTCCGTCCGCAGAGGACGGTCCACGCCTGTCCGTGGCACGTCCGATTCCCCGGGGCGCCCTTTCAGCGCGACAAAGCCGTCGCTCTGCGACCGGACCGACGAAGTCACGCATTTCGGGACCGAACCAGGCGCGCCCTCTAGCGGCACGCCAGGAGGCCAACTTCGCGCTGTGTGCGTGCGGCCAACTTGATAACAACGCGTCGCTCCCGCTAACCTCCCTCCCTCCGCTCGGCGGCTTAACTAGGCCGCCAGGCCTAATTTACCCTCGCGGGCCAGCATCGATGGAGCCAATCGCGACGAGCCCATTACTCTGCCTTACTTAAGACCCTCTCGTCGTTCGGCGAATCAATCATGCTTACACTGCCCCGGAGCAGGGCATGCACGACCGCTCCTGGCGCGTGGCCTGCAGCGACGTTGTAGCCGATAATAGCCCTTTGAGTGCACACTGGCTCTGTACACTTTGCGTTGCTAATACTGTGCACCGGCACTGAAGCTGCGTTTCTGGCTTATCTGGGGGGAAAATGCGAACGCACTCTGCTACTAGCACGCCACAGCATCACTCGTTGTCGGCGGTCCTGCCGAGGCTAGCGCTTTTTACGTCGCCTACAGGCTTGCCCCCTGGTGCCTTTTGGAACTTAGTGGCGTCTAGCTCTTCCCTATCTGAAGATTCCGCCATCGTGCGGAAACCGAGCTGCACAGTCGCCTGCGCATCCTCACCCTCTGGGCTGTCCAACCAACACTCGTACTTGTAATGACTGCGACTGGGGACTTTGGCCAAGCCGGAAATACTCGTGTAAACGGAGCTATTGATCTATTTCCTACGTTGTATTTTGCGTTTTCTACACCTGGTTGACATCGTGCTATTATAATTTTTTACGTTAACCCTAAAGGCCTTTACAGGCGGGTTAAAGGTGCAGTGCATTTCTCTTAATAACGCTTAAAACTAATTAAACATTAATAAACGCTGCATAGAAATCCAGAGAACAAAGTAGCATTTTAAAATGAACAAAGTCAACACAAGTGACGTACAGTTAATAAAAACAGTGCATGACCCACTGTCATTACACGTTTCCGTCGCAGTGAATGAGCGCTTGAAATTGTTGTCTATTTTAAATGCCCAGCCGAAGACTTCATTTGTTACTACTGCACGGAAGGAATGAGTTGGCATAAACAGATAAGCGGTAGGTTGCGCGATCCTCTCTTGGGTAGATGATATGCGGTGAGTGAAGAAATCCTCGTGAAGGGATGGCGTTACATAAATTGTAGGAAAACCGTGAGACGAATATGTGTACGGCGAAGTGTCAAGTTTTCTACTCCAGTAGCTCTTTACGCGAGAATGTAAGATTCCCGTTTGCAAAAAAATCCGGCATCATCGAGGACGGCGGTGGCGCGAGCGAAACGCCACGTGAGCGAAAAGTCCAGATTGGTCGAAAAAGTGTCTACGTCACCCACGGAACAAACGACTTTAAAAGTGATTAAAGCATCAAAAAATTGGTCCGTACAAGGTCGCAACATGACTCAAATGTCACTAGGACATGTAAGCACATAGAGTAAATCAACTGCGCTGAAAGGGAAATTGGGGTAATTGGCCGGCAATCGAACCCCTGTCACCGTTGGTAGTCAGACACACTGCCTCTAGGCCCGTCGGGCACGTTTGTACGGCTTGGTGAGAGCAGGACTTTACATGTATGCTCAGTGGGCTTTCACAAAATGATTGTGTTTGTGAAAGAGGAAACAGCGATTCTGCGGCATTGCAAGAAGGGTCGCTTAATAAACGCATTAACGCTGTCTCGTCATGCCCCTTAAGGCGGAGCTTAAGTGTCCTAAATTTTTTTTTAAATTTATGACGCTTGTAAAGCGCGAGGAGTCTGAGATGAATCGAGTAGCCGGATTTGCAAGGATTCAATGTTAGTGACAAGGTAGGGCTGTTCAGGGTAAAAAATGAGTGCTGTGTATTCGGTTTTAGGATAAATTATAGTGGTGTAGCAAGGCTTCTAAACTGTATGGAAACGGGTTTACATTTGAGAAGACTGACTGAGTGGTCAGCAGACGCTACAGGGTCAGATTAATGTGATGATGCCAGCAGCGAAGGCGGCACAAGCAGTTCGAGTAACATGCTTCATTGCTATCATTGCAGATTTTGGCGAAATCATCAGTGGCGGGCCATCAGACGTACAGGTGCAGACAAAAATAAACGGAGCACGTTCTTGGCTTATAACATTTTTCACGCACGTTGTAATTGAAACTGGCAATTGTGTGTGTGCCAGTTCGCTTTCTCGTTAACAAACAATATTTCTTCATGTCCAACAGAAAAGGCGTGATTGCAATTAGAACGCAAAAGCGTGCTCCGTTCACTTATGTCCGCACCTGTACATCCAGTGGCCACGTGTTGCCGACACCGGCAGTAAGAGACACCATGCTCGAACGAAGCAAGAAAGATGCCGACATTACGCCCACCAGGTAAGCTAAGCGCTATAAAACCGTAACAGTTGCCTGACCGCCGTGATTTGGCAGCAGCGAAGGCAGCACGAGCAGCTTGAGTAACAAGCCTTATCTTGAGAAAGCCTCTGACTTTATAGAAATGAGCTGGAAGTTAGAAGCATTTGTGCCGTAGTTAATATTCGTACAGGAAGTCATATTGATGACATCTAAATCGCGCCCATAAGATATGTTTTATTTATTATAGCTCTCGTCCTTACTTATAATACAACATTGCCTTATCATTACGATGCTTTCCAAAACTAGTGCAGGTATCAAAAGTCATTCCAGTTTTTAATGCGATACTTTAGAAGTCGGAAAAAATGCGTCGCAGGCCACATGATTCCCACGACCGGACGCGTCACTTTTGAGACTGGTGGCGTAAGCTATACGTTTCAATGTATCTTCCTTGCGTTATAGTAGCAACATCTAGACAACCTGACGACATGTCTGGTAGTGTGCAGGCAGACGTGTAGGGCTGCTCTAACACATCATGAAAGAATGACACAAAACTCGAAATAAAGGCATCAGTAGCTTCTAATCATACCGCATTTCCAACACATGATGTAATAAGGTGTCCCTCTGACTTCTTAAAAATTAGTACAAGATTGACATGCCCAATTATGACCTCAATCTTTGATCTCAAAGATCTCGATGAGCGCGAGCAAATTAACCACATTACACAGTCAACCGAGCTTGAGTATTTTTCTCAGTTTTTCGACCGACATCGAGGAAACATCGTTTTCTGCCGTCAGAAGGTGCCACTTTACATAGATGTATATAAAAAGTATTAATAGCGCAGGGCGTCGTTTGGCCATCCGTTATTGTGTTCAAAGTCAGCAGTGCAATCGGGACTACAAAGCGAGCCCTTAGGAGATAACTGTTTTGGGCTCACGAACAAAAAAAAATATCAACCTGTGCATTCGTTGGGCATTGTTTGAAGAGCGGAAATTTTGAAGGACGAATAGCGGCGAAAGATCCACAAAAAACCGAAGAGCAGCTAAGGTATTTACGGGTCACGTTTACTCACAATGGAGAAGAGCTAGACACCTAACCAATAAGAATGCTGGAAACCGTAAGGGGTAATAAAGAGCGTTAAACGTACGGTCAAACAGGCATAGGGTGGGAACTGCCCAAATTTGATGGGAAAGAAGAATATAGATAAGGACAGAAAGGGAAAGCGATACATCAGTAGCGGTCGTTTAATGACAGTTGAAGAAGCAGTGCCCTATTGTTTCAAGCGAAATCACGGCGCCTTAGGACGCGTAGCTATACATATAAAAACGTCTAGGAGGGTGGTCCACGTAGGGGTGCAGTAACGCTCTATCAGTCCACATGTCGACTGCCAGCAAGATCAGCATCCCTTGACCTTAAGATTCAAGGATAACAAAGGCAATGTGAACACATCCATGTGCAGAAATAAATAAAAAGCGGATGCAGAATTGATGGCTGGAAAGTATACAGATGCAAGATTAAATGATGACAGTTGCAGGCATATGCAGTCGCGACCTAAAATGTACATAAAGCTCATAATAAAAACTGATCAATTTCAAGATGGCATTAAAAAAGGTTGCTGAAAAGTGTGCCAAAGAGAGGCCTGTCGTTTCAAAGGTACCCTCTTAGAATTAATTTATTCTACTTGAAGACACCAACCGCATTATACCAGTCAAGAACATGCCGCAAAAGCTGGCTCAGGTAAGCTCAAAAAAAACCAACTCGTTGTCGATTACAGTCAAAACGGGCCTCTCGGGACCCCATCTCTGCCGGCAGAGTTTGCGGGGGCTGCATAAAAGTACCAGAGCCGATAATTGTGCGAGGAAATGGGTCAGCCTTAGGCGTCGTCACCCTGAAAGCTGCACAAATTAGGGGAGCTCTTTGTTAATAAAACGTACTAACAAGTTGCTATGAGGCCATAGTTTAAAGTGTAGCACAGTTTTCTTTTGTGAGCCTTGGCCACCGAAGGATTGCCGCCAACCCAATGGATGATCACAGTTCTAGGGCGACCTCTGCCGCCAGTCAAAATGATAGAAGAGCAGAAATGGGCCACGCGGAGGCGGCAGTGATTGATCGTGCGGGTGAGAGGCAACGCGCCCGAGCGTACTCCATCCGACTGGCGTAGGCGCAAGGACCGTGCCCCAGGCCGGGGCCGTAACCCTGCTAGCGTTCCTGGCCGATGACGTCATCGCCAGTTTCTGTGAACGGTATGGCACAGGCGGAGAAGAGTATTTTGCGTCTCTTGCCTCGCAGTAAGACTTCCACGTACTTGCGTAAGTATTGCTGAGCGATGACTCGGCGACAGCAACGAAAATTGTCGGCAGAAATCGGCTTCCCCTTTTCCAGAGGTACTAAAACTTCTGGGTGACACCGCAAGTATGCGGCGGTGGTATTGTGAAAAAGTAGTACAGTCTTATTTTATCCCGTTCGTGTGCAGCTCGGTCTGTCGGCGTTCATTACGGAAGTTTCGGCAGCAACGACCACAGAGTAAACATGGCCTGAGCTGATGTGTGTCCTTATCAGCTAACTAATGGATGGTCTAAGCGCGTCCGATGAATGCACGCCACTACGTCGCGTCAGTGGCGACATGTCGTGGTCTCGCTGTCTGCGTGCGTGCAACACGGAGTGAACTGTACTGGCCATTTTGGGCTCCTGGCTAATGGCCTGCGATACATCGCGGGATGCACGCCAGACGGCGACTCGGTGCTGTATTGAAATAGGGTGCTTGGTTCTGCACTCTAATATTGAAAGTAAAAGCAACGGCCGCAGCCACTGAGACCTAGCGAGGGCTTTATACTCCAGTAAAGAGCCGCGTATATGAGCGCGCATAAAGTGCCGAGGGTGTAACAACAGCGTGCTCGGGACTGGTAAAATGCCCTGTTGCAGTAACTTAACGCACTTGTACCGTCCTCTCTAAAAATTGTCTATAGACAGTCTATAGATCACTTATAGACTGTTGCCTTCCTATAGATATTTCTTTTAGTCTGTTCATAGTGTGTGCACCTCTATAGACAAAAGTCTACCGAAAGTGTATGGCCATAAATCTATAGATTGTTTATAGACTGTCTATAGCATTTGTATTACCTATAGACTGTTCACTAGGATTTGTCTATAGACAGTCTGTAGACTTTATATACTATCGATAGTCTACAGAGTGTCTAAAGAGTGTCTAAAGATGCGACGGAAGTGAAGTCTAACTAGAATATTGCATGTTTTGTACTCAGCCAGTACTCCTCGAAGCAGCAACATTGAGAAGTTTGCGTAGAGCCAGCTTGCTTTGAGAAAGCGTAAAGCGGACTACGAAGCCGAGCACTGTCCGTACACAAGTACAACAACCTACTTTCAAGTACACAGAAAATTTGTAGAGACGTACACCTCAAAAAAGAAAGGTTATTCGTCAAAAGTAGTGAAGGCGATGCCGTACAGCTACAGCTTGCACATTCAACGACCACCCAGACGTTGCCAGCGTCTGTTCGCGCTGTTCCCAATGACACGAATATTCGAGGTCACAGTTCATGATACTCCTGTATTCGGTGAAGACCTGCCACGGGTAGACGGGACTTGAGCGTAAAGTGACTGAAGCTAGGAGGAGCATTTGGGCCAATAGCTGTTTTACAATACCTTTTCTTTTTTTACGATTACCCCCTTATTCAACTGTGCAAATTTCCGAAAGATAGCAGAGCGCAGTTCCTGAATGATAACATCGACTTGTGTGAGAATACTCACTGCCACCTTACACCTCGTCATGAACGCTGGTAGGTGCCAAGTCCTCGTACCAGTTATGGATCTGAAGCATTGAAGTATTCCTCGCCGGCGTTACTTAATCGACTTGGAATTATCAACTCTGGCTCGTTCGTATTCGCACAAATACATAACTTTATTTCTATGACATGACACACTTTTCATTTAGTGTGATTATTTTTACCTACGCTTGCCTACATTGTGCTTCAACTTTTTTAACTGGAAACCTACGCACGGTCTGTACGGTTAGTCGCTACTTGTGGAGAATTTATTTCTGTTATTATGCGAAACGAGTGCCAGTTGAATTTCTGTTTTGGCTCAATACAAATTATGTTATCAGCAGAGGTAAGATCTGCGTGCACGATGAAACCCTATTCGACTTGTTTACATTATGAACGACAGAAGTCTTCTTTGTCAGGTGTACCGAAGCTTTTTCGTGGTACCGCGCCGACGTATTTCGGGACAAGGGAGCAGCGTCAATGGCCTCTTTTCCCGCATGCGCCGCCATGCAATGCTCATATCTGAAACAAAGAATGACTGTGACTCATTACGCTAGGCGGTACCAATACGCATTGAAGTCATACTCTTCATTCAGCCCCTGTGTCAAAATTTCGGCGTTTGAAAAATAATACCTCCGAAATTTTACTCGCCAAAGTGACATCTGTAAGGCACGCCGTAGTGTAGCACTCCGGTTTATATTCTGCAAACTCGATTTTTTTTAACTGGCATTGAAATTTCTTTACATGACTCATTTGAGTGTCGTTTATATATCGAAATGCCGCCGGCATCGATCTCGCGAAGTGGGGTTGAGCGGCAAACCGCCATAGCCACGGAGCCACGGAGCTACTGCGGCAGACGGGCCTCGATTCGCTGTTGCGATGCGGTCAAATGTGCGTTCACATACTCTCAGCTCTGTTGTCACCACATCGTCACCCATCACGACCTTCTTTCTTCTCCTCCTCCCATGCCCCAGTGCAGAGTAGCAGGACAGATAAGAATCTTTCAAGCCGACCTCTTTGCATTCTTTTTATTAAATTTATCTCTCTATCGGGATCCATGCCAGAGACCATATTTGTTTTCGGCCTGTATAATTCAACGCCCTCCGCTCTACCCTTTAGTTTTACGGCGAAAGCCGGTACTGGGGCCCCAGCCTGAGTGACCGTGTAAGTGAAACCCGTTGTAGTTGTAGCTGTATAAATTTGCAATCGAAGGCAAGCCAAACCAAGAAAAAAAAAGAGAAGAGACGAAAAAAAAAGGCAAAAGAAAAAGATAAGGAGAAAGAAGAAGTGAATCGGGAAACATACAAGGCAATAGAAAGAAGATGAAAAGAACTGAAGAAGTTGTATTGAGACTGAACATTCTGATTGCCTGAAGACCTCTCAAAATTCGTTATTTGTATTCACAGACTCCTCTATTTATATTTATGAGCCGCTTGAGATAAACCTGGTTGAATTTTCTCCTGCTAGGATCTGCACCAAACTTTGGACAATCCCTTTCACCCCCCTCCCCCCCGTGGGTATTTGCCATCGCTTTTGATGCAACAACAACAAGGCGAGAAAATGGGCGGACATAACAGCTTTCGTGGAATATTTTAGCTTGGCCGAAGCCTAGATAAGCTCGTCATTCTTTTTGAAGCTTTTTCCTAATAGCAGCCAAAATGTAATTAAAATAATTACAATAACTAAAACAGGCTAAGCATCCCTTTGAGGTTGACACAAACAACCGAGGGTCTGATTGAGGGTCAGCAAAGAACTATAAGAAAACAAACAAAAAACAAAAACAGTTCACACTGGGAGAGAAGGAAAGAAAACATAGCGTAATGCAAGAATAGGTTGATGGTTGATGGTTTAGGGGGTTTAACGTCCCAAAGCGACTCAGGCTATGAGAGAGGCCGTATCGAAGGGCTCCGGAAATTTCAACCAGCTGGGGTTCTTTAACGTGCACTGACATCGCACAGTACACGGTCCGCTAGAATTTCGCCTCAATCGAAATTCGACCGCCGTGGCTAGGATAGAACCCGCGTCTTTCGGGACAGCAGCCGAGCGCCATAACCACTGAGCCATCATGGCGGCTACGAGAATAGGACTAGCAGTAAAATGGCGTCTAAACGCATGCCAAGCTTTTCAGACTTATGGCATCCGTACGACATTTTATTCTAATGAAACGAGTTCTTTCAGCAAATAAAAAAAAATTGCAGTCTATAGTGCGTGCTATGCCTAGAAAAAACTACCCCCCTGTGGGAATGTATTCGTTTTGCGTCGCGTTTTCTTGCCATGTTGTCAGGCGCAGTTTCGTCATCTATGGAATGCTCTGCCACGGGCTACACCTTTTTGTGCAGTGCATTTCATGCTTACATCTACTCTCAACGATGAGATCGACAGTAAATTTTTTCTTTCAGCTCCCTCATATCTGCACGTGGCAGTAATATTCGCCATTTTTGTTCGAGTCTATAGACTCCTTCACTTTTTTCCTTCGTGCTGCAAAGCACTACTACTAACGCTTGTGTGCGGCGCATTGCGGGCTTTATATTGCGCGTTCCTCTCCGACATGCGAGCAGCGTCAAGCCAACGCAGGGGCGCGTACAAACAGAATAAAAAGTACGAGCGCTTACTAAAAACTGATTTGCTAGACGGCATTCGTGTTTCTGGTATTTACCGCCTGCGTTTTTTGGCATTTTATTTTTTGCTGTAGACGCTTACTCGCGCCATCGAATAACTAAACGCAAAACACTGCAAACTCGTCGCTGCGTAGAGATTTTTTTTCTTCACATGAAAATACAAATTAGAGAGAGTGTAGACCATAGCGGAGTGTGGCGAAGAAGCTTTGGAAGCAATGTAGACCGTCCCCTGAACCAGTAGTGGTATCGGTAAGTGGTCGTTATTGTTGAAAAGAGAAGAAGAGTACTCTTCAGTCGTATCAAATTACAAATATGCAAAACGCATCAACTTAAATATACCAGGGGCTTTTTTTTTTCATCGAAATATGCATTGAAGTACGCGTCAATCATGACACAATAAGCGACTACTTCTAAATTAAATGTAAAGCACCCACTAAAATGCCAATGGTTCATGTACGCGTACATGTCAACTAAAAACATCACCGGAGGCATTGTGCTGGTTGCACTGTGTACTGTGATTGCAGATCACACGGCGTGTGGCTTGAGGACTCTATCAATAGAGTTTAACCACGTGACGCACTACAGTTTTGCAATATTAACGCGACGAAGTGAAGGCTACTGTTCTGCACAAAATCCGGCGTCGTCTTCAGCGTTGTAAGCGAGAAATCCTCGGAGGAACAGCCTTAGTGCGTCACCAAGGTCCCGTGACCTTCTGGCGTCATCTTAACCTGCCCACCCGATTGTGAGTAAAATGACTATTGCGGCCGGTTGCAGATAAATTAATGATTGGCCGCGAGAGGTTGCTCGGGAAGAGCAACCTGGGTCGCACAAGCCCCACCGGTGGCAGCACCTGCCATCGCAAGCCACCGGCGCATTTCTTAACCGCTGTATCACTGCGCCAGGAGTAGTTAGAGGACTGCTGGGATCTATGGACGCAAAGTAAAGAATGACAAATTGCGCATATATGAACATTGACCCTTTAACGCCGTTATCGTGTCATACACTTAAGGCGGAGCTTGTCCCCTACACTTTTTCCTCTAGCTCTCGGGATCAATTATCAGTGCTTCAAACTAACTTTGTAAAGGCGCTTGATTGTGTGCGTCATTTCTTTCACTTCTCTTCCTCTTACAGTACGTTAGTGTGCGCTCAGTTGTCTCCAATGGTATACGTTTTTGATACAATAGCTGCCAGCACGCTTGATTGTTAATAGTTATCTCACAATAGTGAAACAGCGCTAAAGAAGAAGCCGGAAGGCGAAACGAAGAAGTGACAGGAAAGAGCGCTGACTGACAACTGAATTTATTGAGCGAAACTCGCGCAATATATAGGAAGGCAGTGGCAAAGATAGTCAGATGCAAAGATAGTCAGATGATGCAAAGAGCCAAAAAGCGATAAAAACAAAACAAGGTGATAAAACCAAGAGTGAACTGAATCTCAAAAGGGGTGGTAAAAAAAAGGAAACTACACTCAATGACTATACACAGTTAATGTCACATGGTGTAAAGAGCCATAAAAGCGATAAAACCACAACAGGGTGAAAAGGCTAAAAGTCCTCTGAAGCACAAAGGGATGGTAACAAAACTACATATTGATTTAAACAGTTAATGTCACAAGGTGTAAAGAGCCATAAAAACCGATAAAACATCCATAGCAGATAATAAGGGTAAAACCGATAAAAACTGAAGAAATGGAATTGTGGAAAGAATAAAAATTGACAGAATGTAGCAACGTAAGGCTAAAAAACTTCACAGACCTTAACAAAAAAACGATGCAACAGTGACACTCAACGATTGAAACACGCGTAGTTAACAATAAAAATTTTAGCAATGTTGTTCCAAAAAGGCAAGTTCACTTCCGTACAAGGATTTAGACGCGTCACTGACACATTCCGAGCCCTTTCTTTTTATTGCCAGAATTGACCAACTAGCCCAGCAAAAAGTTCTGCTAAATAGTTATCTCTCCCAACGTGTTTCCATTTTATCCCGTGTAAAACAAGGTTGCCCGTTATTCCGCTGCTGTTTGCCTTCTACTTACATCCCCTGTGGATGAGTATTATAAATAGTGGTGCCGTTCTTGTATTTCGTATCCTGGGTAACCAACTTAAGCTATCAGCTTATGCACATGATCTGGCGTTTTTCAGCCCTGAAAAGCGAACCACCGATGACGTTATTTAACGGAGGACTTTTGTTCAGTTTCAGGTGCCCAAATCAATCATTGTAAGACTAATAGACTGTTATTCGGGTAGATATCGAAGCCTATAGATGAATCAGTCCATCATGTCGAGAATGAGCAGCTAAGTTATGGAAGTTGTCCCCTAGAGGGGCACATGCGGCTAACGCCTAAAATCTACTCACACCGGGAATGAGTAGAGTGTTGATGCTACACAGCAGCTTATGAATTGGCACGAAGCTTATGGTGATGCCTTCCTGCAGTCTTTGCCCTGCTTCATGGTATGCGAGTAACTAGTAGTATGGCTCACACTATACCATGAGCAATAGTAAAAATGGCTAAGCATAATTTGGCTTCATATTACGTATAAAAATACCGAGGAATCTTAGAATGTAGCGATGAATATAGCTTGAAGCTACATTGACTGTTTCTGAGATAATATGGGGGCCTATTCACGCTCGCACAAAAGAGGGCGGCCAGTTCCGCCTTCTTTAAACTTCTTTAAACTTCCAAAATAAAAATTCTGAAACCAGCTATTAATCACGAATTGTCCGGGCTATAGTGACTGCTGCTGACGCGAGCCTTCCCACTGACAACGCGAGGCCACCAACTGCTAGAACAACTCTGGCGACGGCATAAAAGCTGTGTTTTAAGTACACTCTACATCATCCGTACCCACCCTACCTCTCACAGTCAGAATTCTATGATCTCGGTCCTCTGAAGGTTTAGTTGAAAGGAAAAAACTTTCATAACTGCGGTGAAGTTTCTTCGCTGGTGGTGCGCGAGTGGCTGGACACTGCACGAAAAAAATTTCCCGCAGATGATTTACGCTCCAGTGAAGCGCTTCCTTAAGTTCATTGATTAACAGTGAACATGCAACCCTTATTGCCGCCTGCGAGATCCCCAGAATGAATTAATTGTGGTTCATTACTGAACATAAGAGAGCCGGATTCAATAAAGGAGTAGAGGCGGTGCTCACCCTAAAATTTCGGACCAGCGATAAATATGTGAATGCTTATCACGACTGTACGAGCGATGAACTGCGAGGTTTAATATCGACATGTCAAGCTTGAAGGTTATAGGTTCGCCTTGAAGATGTACACCATGGTTATCATGTGTTCACGTTAAGTTCTCGGGGCACTGATTTTCTTACAGAACACGAGACAAAGCGGCGAAGTTAGAAAGCGCACCTATTAAACTGCTGGGGCATATATTTTTTTTCTTTGCAAACCAAGCTCCTTTCTTCGCTAGAAAGCACACACGTCAATATTCTTCTATTCGCAGGCATTAAGTTTTGCAGCATGAAAAGCCCCCTTTTATTGTAACTTGCACTACACTTGACGAATTCAAGAGGCTCGTTCCCGCGGGCCTCTTGTTGAAGAGTTTTGGAGCGCCGATCACAACCTCAACATTCAAGAGAGTTTTCTCGGAAAGTCTTTCGGAACCTGCGCTTTACGGCGGACGGCTGAGCTAGTCGAAACCACGTCATGGTGTCTGTATTCACCAACGGTGGAGTACCTCTGTGCCTGCCGACATCCCTCTGCCAGCATTTCAGTGCCGTCGCTAGCCTTTGTCGGTAATCAGTTCAAGAGATATCCACGAACACTGCTCGCATCCTAGTGGAGAAGGCTGCGAGTAGCAAGAGACTGCAGACGAGGCGGATCCTGCCAGTGGAAGCCGCACCGTTATCGGTGCCCAGCCTAGCTATACACAGTGCCATTGTTTGTGAAGCGCCGACCGCACCGCCGGACGGGATGGCGCACCGATGCGGGCGAGTGTGTGCCGCAATTCATCACCGTCAGAGGGCACAAAGAGTGCACCGGCGGCCAGACTAAGCGCTCTGAGGGCGCGTTGTATTCTCCGGCAATACAGCCACCGAAACGACCAGATTTCAATGAGGGGCAGCGAACCTAGTAAGGCGGCCGGTGAGACAGGGGGAGGGTGACAGGCCGTGAACGCGGTATCGTTAAAATGTCCCTTGCTGGCCTAAAATTATTCGGGGTATCTTGAAAACTGTCTCGGCAGGGACGGAAATGCGGCGCTGGAGCATCCAGTTCAATATAGTGTTATGGTACTTGCTCTACGCGTTAACATTAACCACTCCCGGTGCACAGTATACCCTCGCTTTCAATATAGGCCAGCCTTCATCAGCAGCACACACTGCATGCGTTCTAAGGCAGAAAGGCGAGCTAACTCCAGTCCTTGGTCATGCCCGCAGTTATGTCAGTAAGCGCGTTCTTCTCTGACACTGTGGGCGCACTTCGTCCTTAATGGTGGACCTTCTCGTCATGTACAAATCTTACCATCTGGACCCTATAGGGCGCCTAATGGAAGCAGTGATGGAAAAAACGCTGTATTATAGACACCCTTGTGAAGTCTTCCATGCTGGCGTCTGTAGGCATAGACGAGAGAGACTTAAGCATTTTTTCTGTTTTTGTCATATTTAGGAAGCAGTCCTCTCAACTTGCGGAGCCCTCCAGGCAAACATTTAGGCGTAGGAAGGGCAGGTCAAATGCTTGAGAGAGGAAAGGTTCAGAACTGGGCCTGAATTTGATCCGTTTCTATCAGAGTTCAGCGCAAGCGCCTTCCCAAGTACTGGCAGACGCGCAGTCACAAGAAAACAGTGGCACAACTCTACCATTTCCTTTCATCCGCTAAGGAATAAAGAGCAAGCAGCATCATCTTCCTCATAAGTCGAGTTCAGTCTATTGTAAGACTAAGGCCTCTTGCCCTTCCTCCTTAGCACCACCCGCGGGAACGTTGTTGCAGCGAACTTTTCAGTTCGGCACCATCATCTGACTCTAGGCAGCAACGCAGTCTACGACTGGTTTTCCTTCGTGTTCGTTCTAACAGCTATCGAAAACTACCAGATGTCGTGTCTGTGCATTCCTTGCCCTGCCAAAGCTCAGTTCTTTTTTTTTTAATTGTGGTAAAATATCTCCAACTTCATGCTTACTGTTACAGCGCTCATTTTCCTTAACATCGCTCTCTGCACCGTGCTTACCCTGATTTCTAAACCGTTCGTTAGCCTCCAAGTACCGGCAACATACACCAGTGCTATATATGCATTTTTTTTCAGCGATATGGGTGAGCTTCTGGTCTCACCTTCGGAGAAAGAGGCAAATGCATTCTCACATCGCTCTTTTTCGCCTGGTAACGACTTTCGAATAAATATGCAACGACTTATGCAGACGCCGAAACAGCATTAGGAGCTCCGAGCACGCACCTCGTCGCGGTCGTGTGCCAAAGCAGGGATGAGATGAGCGCGTTTGTGCGGGCTACCAGCAAAGTTAGTGTGAACCATAAAAACGCTGCCACCAGCAGACCAAGAGGGGCAGGTGAGACGATACGGAATCAGATGGAATTACAACCCAAGAATATTTGGGAGTGTCTTCCGCCGCGAGGTGCGCTTCGTCGCACTTACACCGGCCCTTTCTTCGTTGCAGCCTTCGTGCTCGGATGCCAGCCTCAATCACGCCTGCCTCTCGGTCTCCATTCCCTTCGTCGGAGGATCCGTGAAATGTGCTCTCACTGTGGTTCCCAGAGGCTCTTCGGATTACCCGACCGTGATCGAGCCGCGGTCCTGAAGAGTAACCGTGAAGTATGCGCTTCACGCCCGCCCAGACGCGGAACGCCCTGGGCAGGGCCAGGGAAGCCACGCCTTTCATTTCGGTTCGTTTCGTCCGTCGTCCAACCTCCGACGCTTTAGAGAATAATTAGAGCGACCGCTCCTACGAGGCAAGCCTCGCCATCAAAGGCGTCCGCGTGCCCTACCGAACGTTTGGGACGGCGCTTTGGGCCTCGAGCCTGCTATTATCGATGTTTCACACGGCAAACAGCACATCAGGCAGACACGAGTAGTCTGTGCCACTCAAGTGCCTGACAGGCTTGAAAGCGGCTAATAATACGAGGTCTGCCCGGAAAGTGGCCGACATTTTCTTTATTTCGTGAATACCTTGCAACCAAGACTGATGGCGCCTTGTTGCCCTTTAGTACGTTCCCCTCTGAAGCTCACGCTTTAATCGACCTTCCTCACAAATTCCGCCATCATGCTTAGAAGACCTCTTCAAGGGAGACCATCGGCTGCCGTTCTGAGTTGGCCTTTTTTGCCATCTATTCTATACTTAAATCTCGTGCGTTCAAGATCGAATTTCAGCTTTTGGAATTGACAGAATTAGCACTGGAGAGAGAAACCCTGCGATCCTTGTTTGAGAGGTCGTTGCTATATTGGCAATGCTGTGGTCATTTCGTGCACAGGAACAATCATCCCTGAACTTCAGAATTAGAGACCGGAACTTTAGACGGCACCATGGGTCGGCATCAAAGAGTGCTTGGCGCGCGTGTACTGCGAAGCACCTTATTTGTTAGCGTACGCGATCGTTTGCGTATGTCTGTGAAGAGAGGAAGAAAGAGGTTGGGAGCGAAGCGGAGAAGGAAAAGCGGGAATGTTAACAAGAGGAAGGTTGCGGTCTTGCTACCCTGCACTGGAAGAGTGTGAAGGAAGAGGATATCTACTCTTAAGAAGAATAGATAAGTTAATTGTAAAAAGTGGCAGTGGTTTAACAACGGCGACACTCAAAGGTCGAGCGAAAGCTGTGGCCTGGCTGGACACAATTTGACAGGGTTAAACACTTTATTGCACGAGATTGCTAACGATGCCGTCACCACCGACTGAAAGCATACAATCAAAGCCAAAGGTCAAGGTCAAAGGTCATGCCACCATAATGGCAAATCGTGGTGGCTATGCTATACCCCATTTTCTGCGTAGTTTGACAAAAGTGATTCTGTTGCTGTGCTGACTTATCAAGGTCAGTCATGGTCAAGGATCGCACCGACATGGCCAGGATCACACCGACACGGAGATATATTTTGCGTCTAGTAGAGCTTTCGCTCTAAAATGAATTGGACATCTACCCTTATGGTATAACCACAATGCAAATGACGTTTGGAATGGTACGAAATGCCGGTGTCAGTCGGAGTGTTCAGGAAAACTGTGTAGGGATGACTTTTACTGAAAGTGGTCGAGTACCAGGGTGCAGTACATAGTTACGGCTCATGAAGGCGGGGTAGGAGTGCATCACGAGAGCAATCGTGTGTCATACACGTCAAAGACAGTCACAAAAATGACTTCAGCAGTGTAGTAATTGTGTTCGGAAAAATCCGTGATTTGCGTTCTGGCCAATCAGCGTGGCGCATTGTCACGTCATGACATTACTCTATTATAATCTATCAGCGTGGCTCGTTGTGATGACCTTATGCATGACGTCACCAGGTGTGTTAAACCGCTTGCGACGTCGCATTGGCCAGAACAGCTGTCGCTACAAAAAGAAGCATCCCAAGTGAGGACGTGCGCACGGCAAAGGCCAGATGCCCATAAGAAACGAAACGATACGCTCTGCTAAACTCCCCGTTGTCGCTGTGTCAGAGAGCGAGGGCTAAATTTTTTTGTTTTTGTACATTCCTAGTGTCCAGGAATTCAGCGGTGGCCTTTACATGGAGGGGCAGTCAGCGCATTCACTTGGTGAAGGCTTCGATTTTTATCAACCAGCAGTGCACATTTGTTATATTTAGCTGCGAAACCAGCGCAGTTCTATAGTAATATAAAATGCGTAATTTGCTCCCTGATTATAAAGCATTTTCAGACAGGGAACATATATATGCGGGCCGTGTCATCCTTCAAACCAATTTTCATTCAAAAATGCCATATTAGCTATGTAACACCCTTTATGTGTATCTTGCCAGCCGCCCCATATCGTTCTCCGAACTTAACTTTCTACTTCCTTTTTTAAGCCACGTTTCCATATTGGCAGTTAAAGGCGGGAAATCACTCGATCCACTGTAGTCCTCCTCATCTTCCCCTCTCAGCTTCCCCGTGTCTCGGGCCTACAAATGAACTGGGCAGCGACCGCTGGTCTTTCTTGTGAACTATCTATTTCTTTTGAAGACGCCATGCAAAGAAGCGTGCCTTCAGCTTGGGGTCACGTCTCCTAGTCAATGGGGTTCGTGAGCCACGGTAACACCGAACGAGTGAAACGTCTCGTGGAAAGAATTGAATAGCGGTTTCTTCCGCGCCAATGTCTGCCGTGGTTGCTCAGCGGTTATGGTGCTCGGCTGCTGACCCGAAAGACGCCGGTTCGATCCCGGTCGCAGCGATCGGATTTCGATGGAGGCAAATATCTAGAGGCCCGTGTACTGTGCGATGTCAGGGCACGTAAAAGAACACCAGGTGGTCGAAATTTCCGGAGCCCAGCTGTGTTATGTGTGTGCCTCCTTGTTCTTGTCCTGCGTCTGTTTCGCTGGTTCCACTATTGCCCTTCACTACGGCGTGCCTCAAAGTCTGAGTCGCTTTGGGACGTTAATCCGCCAAAACCTAAACCTAATTCCGGGACAACAAATTGCTGAAATGTGCGATAGAGCCATTGCGTCAAAGGGACTAAGAAAGCAATGCATGCGACTCCGCCGCAAAAAGCGAGTAAGGTCGCGGTGATTTCAAGAAGTACCTTGTGCTAGTCTAAGTTTAGTGGCATACAGTGATGGTGCTGCTGGGGACGCAGCTACTCACTCCGGGTACCACATCAGGCTCACTCTTGTGCTGGGTGCCGGTGGACCTTAGCACAGGACCAGGAAGGATGGCGCTCCCCTAGGCGCGGTCCCGGTACGTACCTTTGCCAAAAGTAACCGAGCAGCCGCGCCGGAGGCCGGAGCGCGCGCTAAGCCGAGTGACGGCGCTGCTATCTTCGGCGCTGGCCGCTGCACCCCGGCTGCGAGTGTAAACTGGCTGACGTAAGCCTGCGCCCTCGCTCACTGCGACAGCACTCCAAACGCGCGAAACTGCTCGCCTCACATAGTATACCTGCTTACTTCCAAGGAAGGAGGGCGAGTGCGCGAGCTCCTGTCACCCATGCAGTCCAAAATGATCCGCCTCCGGTGGAGTTGATACAGCTCCCTTCTGCCGAGCGGTGGGAGGCCCTGCTGGTCAGCTCGGACCCTAACATTCAAGTACGGGCAATCGAGCGGGCCAATGAGGTCGCCGCCAGCCATGGGCTAGCGGCCATCTAGTATGTGTCTCCTGCAAGCTGCTCTCGCCGAAATAAATGTTTTACAATCAATCATGCAGTCCACACTCGAAGCCGAGGAGCAGCTGCTAGCGCCGGGAACCGCAGCGCCGCCGCTCGGCTGAGAGCCCGCTCCCGCTGCCGTCGCGGCTGCTCGGTTACTTTTGGCAAAGACGGTACATCTCGGCGCCTGCGACGGCACGCCGCAACTACTGTGCCCAGGGGCAGCGTGAATTTACCGCAAAACAGCTCGCTCTGAACTCCCCTGTTCGGCTGCTTCATCAGTGCTTATAATCTGCCGCGTTATCGGATGCTCGGAGAACAACCTGCCGGACATGCGCAGTGGTGTTGGATGCGGGTGCACTGGCTCGCACCCGAACGAACGACAAGATGGGCGCGCCAGAGCATGTGAGTCGAGTAACCCTGTGCACTGCACTGTAAGGGGCAGGGAATCCCCCAAGCTTAAGCAAGACCAGCTTCGCTCTGTCGCATCAAGCTCGGATAAGCAGCAGTATGCCTCTTGCAAAACGCCGCCATCCCTTCATCAGAGCGGGACACTTGTCGCTGATGAGAGAACGTTCCTCTGATATTAGGCGTGAACTCCGAGCCACCAATAGTACCGGCACCACAGTGCGGTACCTCTCATTCAGTCGACGACGCTTCGGAAGCTAACCACGGTGCGCTCGGTCGGTGTTGCCGTCAGACACACAAGAATTGTTCTTACTTACGCTTACACACATAAGAAGCATGAATTCTTTTAACTCGCAGTCAAAGGTGGAAATCATCTGGAAATCGCAGCGAACCGTAGGACGAGTATACCGCGAAGCATAAAATGGAACCTACTCGAAGCATTCCAAAGTTTTCATTCTGAAAGGCATCGAACAGAAAACATTTGCATTATCATACCACCGAGCAGAAATAGAGCCCACGCGGGTGCTAACAATGTCCTTTTTTCGGGTTTTTGTGCTGTGGTGTGTCTATCTCTCATCTTGCGGCGTTATTTCTACTCAGAATAACCTGTGAATCACCAACTGGCTCAATTAGCAGCTATTACAAGTCATATTTCTTTTCTCGACACCTGAAGACACTCGGCCCTCGCCACAGCATCCTGAAGACACTCGCCACAGCATCTCCCGCTACTTGTTCTGATCATACCAGCTGTTTTTTAGAAGGTCTAAAATTAAAACAAAAAGGTAATTTGCTTTAGATTTATCTTAACCCTGGGACTTTATTGGGGGCTACGGCGGTTCTACAGGTAAAAAGCAGAATGCTTTAATTCTTTGGCTAATTAACAGAATATGTTTATTAGGTTTTGTCATCTGATTTTAGGGGATATGTTCTATTAGCAGATGAAGTTCGCTGGTCACTGACAATGGTAAAACACAAATGAGACAATGAGGTTGCCTCACAGTGAGGATGGGAGCCGTAGCACACTCCCGAAACATCATTTGTTTTTTAACTTGGTCAGAGACCAGTGAACTTCATCAGGCATGATTCCTGACCAGACAGTATGCCGTCAAATCAATGACTACATCATTGTATTAGCAGATTTGGAGGTCGTCCTCCAAGCAGTCTAGCCAAAAAAAAAAATAATCAACAAATTTTAGCGCGTGCTGTGAAGCGACACTTCACCCTAACAAATGCAAGCTCATTTCGTTTCACCGCAGACATAACCCGTTTTCGTTCCCTTACAGAATTACTAACACTCCAATAGAGCACATCCATTCCTATAAAAACTAGTGTCATTGTAAGTCATGACCTAACTTGGCGTGAACATGTCACTAGCGCTGTCTCATCTGCAAACAAAACCCTGGGATTTCTGAAGCGCCATTTATATACGTCAGGCAACAAAAGAGCTCAAATTACTCGCTTATACATCATTGGCAAGGACAAAGTTAGAATACGCATCTCCCATTTGGAGTCCCCACCATGCATATCTAATCGATGCGCGTGAAGCCGACCAAAATCGCGCCGGCCGTTTCAATCACTCCCAATTAAGACGTGATTGTGTCATGCCTGAAATCACTGTCCAACTTACGAAGTCTTTCTTGGCGTCGTCGCATCGCAACCCTGTCTCTTTTTCACAAATCTTATTACAGCTCACTAGGCCATGAACCATAGATCTGCGCGCACCTCCGCCGCGCATGCCCCATCGCACTGGTCACCCCCTTCAAGTTACTCGTCCACACGCCCATACCATAACTTTTTTCACTTCCTCCTTTCCACGAGCCGCGTCAGACTGGAACTTCGTCTCCCATTCCGTTGCTGCTATCACCTGCCCATCACCTTTGAACGCCAACATTGAAATTCTTGTATCATCGTGACAAAATGTAACAAAGCTTTTGATTACGCCACCCCATATGTAATACCAAAGGTGCCTTTAAGGCAAATAAATAAAATTGAATGAAATGGAAAAGCAGGTAATCATCAGAAGAAAATTGGAGGAGGCACTTAAGCTCTCTCTTAAAGTTATGACGCGATAGCGTAATGGGTTAATTCCCATATATAAAGAAGGTCATTCTGTATCTTACATTCATAGATCCCTGGGAGTAGTGGTGCAGCTGTTAAGCGGTGCACCATTGCCTAACGATGGCAGGTGCTCCCAGTGCAAAATCAAGATCAAAGTTCAAGGTCAAAGAACCGCAGTGGAGGGTTCCCACATACCCTCGGTTTTTCAGCTCTGCTAGTGAAGTATTGCTTTCGTGCTAGAAACACCACCACTATGTACGCACACCTTGTTGTGCCGTGGCCTGAGTGTGTCTGCGATGTCTATTTCTTCTTCGCTTTCCCGCCTGTCCCGAGTTATATGGACAGTGGACGTCGTTGATGAACAGAAAACACTTGCGCTAACAGCAAGCTTACGCATATGTTCAGTGCACTTTGTGAATGAAATGCAGAGAGAAGGAAACCCGCTGTCCGTGCTTTACCTCGTGCGTGGAACGGAACACAGCGCCTGGCCTACCAACTTCTCTGTACACAATTTTAGGAGAAAGGGCTTTTGGATGGTTCGTGCAAAACAGTATTAATTTTATAGCACACGGTGTAGATACAAATTGGACCACAACCTTGTTTGCACCCCCCTCCCCCCCTTCCCACACACACACATTTTCCCGAACATTGGGAGCGTGTATAGGCATTGCCGCCTAAAAAAAAAAAACAAAGCATGCCTTTGGTACCAAAATGCTAATCGCATTTGCACAGCATGACATGAATGGAAGCTGCGACAAATTTTTTACTCAACTGTAAAGTGAGCGAAATGCAGCGACAGCAACGAAGCAAGAAAGAGCGCACGGCATGCGCGGGGCGGTTAATTCTTTCATGCATTGTAATGAATCTGTCGACTGAAAGCACATCCGATGCATTGCAAGTAAGTCGGCTCAATGAAAGAATGCATAACCATGCCAGTCATGCAATAATCTTTATTGCTTCAGCAGTGTCTCTCCCCATATGAGCACAGGCGCGGCGATTCGGCCTCCCAGTAATTGTTAATAGCATTGCATTAACGTATCAGCCTATCAGTCAGCGTTATTACACATTTTTCGGTATTGGTGGACCAGTGAGTATACTGACGGGAGCAGAGTAGGCGAGAATGCGCATTTCTTTCTGGGAACTTTTCTGTGAGCATTTTCTGGGAACTGGCTTGTAGCGCTCGTAGTATGAAGTGATCAGACGTGGATTCGTTTAGGTCACGTAGCTCGCTGTCGTCTATGGAATGTTCAATTTGCGATCGCAGTGACTCTGTCGTGAGCTGTGCAGCCTAAATTGTCACACTCGCCATGTTCAAGCAGGCAGCGAGAGCGTTCGTGAGAAACTGCTCTACGAAACCATAGTTATTCGATCGCTCTCCCCGATTTTGAGTTTCAACGCATTTTGCTTTCGTTTTTCCATCGTGAAGCAACGTGCCACGCTTACCCTACATGCAGCAGGCGACAAAAACTACATCCGTGATCTGCGAGCATGGCACTCACCGACGTTGACATTTCCCTCCCCTGCTCCTGGTTGGTTGTTGCAGGAGCTAATGGCATACCGCACACGAGCATGAAAACGAGGCGAACCCCTAAGCGCAAAATCTAGGCTTGGTAGAAATAAAGCAAGCGGAAGACGGTTACAAAGATCACACGCTGGTCCGTCTCCAGCCCGCGGGCTGCGAATTATCATCCATGATAAAACGAACATGGGTAAAATATGGGTAAACTACTGGGTAAATTAAATATGGCGACATCCACCTATTAGAACTAAAATTCTGCATCTTTCGGCGAAACAGCCGTGATTTTTGTCTGTGTCCCAAGCTTCCAACCTAAGTGCCCCCCCCACCCCACCTCCCCCGCTAAAAAAAGACACGCGAGAGCAAGAAAGCACTTGGAGCATCAGAAGCTGTAAAACAACGTTTCAACCCGACAGCGTTAAGGAGCTCGTGTCGCAGAAAATGGGGCGTTGGCGTCGTTGACCGTAAGCGAAAAATAATTAAAAAAAACTGGAGGGACGCTTAAGCGCCGCCTTTAGGGTATAACACGATAGCGCATTGGGTTAACTCCCATATATGCAGAAGATCCATCTCTACTTTACTTTCATAGATTCCATCGAGTCCTCATACCCTTCCGAAGCAGTGGTGCAGCGGTTAAGAGAAGCGCTACTGCCATGCGATGGCAGCTCCTTCCCGCGTTGGGCCTTGTGCGGCCCAGGTTGCTCTTCTCGAGCGACCAATCATTAATTTAACTGCCACCTTCCATGGTGGGCAGTCTGTTCACTATCCGGTGGGCAGTTTTTGAAGATGCCGCAAGGTCACGTCACCTAGGTGGCCCACCTGCCACCTAGGTTTCGCTCTTCCAGAGCCATGCTCGTGATTTTTCGCTCTCAACGCTGACAACGACGACACAGCATTTTCTGGTGAAGGGGGCCTTTAACGCTATCGCGTTAAAATCTCCAGAGAAGAAACCTAGGGGCAAGTGGGTCACGTAGGTCACGTAACATTGCGGCGTCATCACAACCGGCTTACAGCATTGTGAGAAAACTGCTCACCGTGGCAGGAAGAAGTTCAATTAATGCTTGGTCGCGAGAGGCTGCTCGGGAAGAGCAACCCGGGTCGCACAAACCCCACTGGTGGCAGCGCCTGCAATCGCAGGGCAGTGGTGGTATGGTAGGAGTGGTATGAGGACTTCTAGCGACCTATGAATGCTAAGTAGAGAATGATCAATTCTGAATATATGGGCGTTAACCCATTAAAGCTATCTCGTCATACCCGTAATGCAGAGCTTAATTGTCCCCTCCAATTTTTTGTATAATTTCAAGCCTAATATGTCGCCAATAGTTTTGCGCGTTTTCTGTGACCTGACTTCCAGGCACTGCTGGAAAAGCCCTCCGGTGCTTTTGCAGGCCTACCATCTGTATTGTAGTGTACTGCAGTATAATAGAGTGCACTGCAGTATTGTATTGTGCACTGCAGTCCAGTATAGTGTACTGCAGCATAGTGCAGTGTAATGCAGTATAATCTTAGTATAGTATAGTACAGTATAGTATAGGCGTACTGTGTGTGCTGTACTGAACTGTACCGATATGTTCTGCACTGTACTGCATTGTACTGTAGTGTAGCGTTATGTACTGTATTGTATTGCATTGTGTTGTATTTTATTGTATTGCATTCCAAGTACAGATGAGAAAGCTGTACTGCTTTACGACTCCGTGCGAGTGAGTGTGATCAACCTTTACAGGATACCTGAGGAATGCTGCGCGGATTGCTTATGCGCCTTTCGCTTGGGAGCTCACAGACAGCTGAGAAGCCGTGAAGGACCTCGCAGTGGCTGGACTTGGTTGGGGTGCTATTTAGGAAACCATGCTGATTACACTTTGCTTTTCAGAAATCCTGCCTTGCAGTATGATAGACTATGCGGGCACCTGTCATACTAATTTACACCGCTGCAAGGTTTTCATCACTGTCGCCGTGTGGATAGAGCGCAGACCTCTAAGAATAAAAAGACACAAAATGCATATCAGATGATTTCTTTCGTGCATACGCACCAACAGGATTTGTTGCTTGTGCACTTTGCCGCCCGACTTGCTGCATCTATACCTTGCGGTTTTTCAGTCTTATCTTTCTGTCGCTTTGTTTCTCTATGGATGGCTTCGAAGGCGCCTCTTCCCCTATGTCCAGTAAGCAACGCTAAGCGGTGTCCATGCCTGTGACTGGTCTCCAGTTTTACAGATCGATGCTCCCCGTCGATATTCTTCATGTGTTTTCCTACGGAATGCGAAACGAAAGCAGCATGATATTGGCGCCGATAATTCTGCTCTCAGTGGAAAATTTGCTGCGGCACTAAAAAGGTCACAACAGCTTGGGACAGCCCACAGAGGCGTACTGCAGGGGGCCATTTGATCACGCCAACGGGAACGTGCACGTCGCGGGTAACCGTGCAAGGCCAAACATTCCCGGCAACGTTCGTCGTGCTAGCCGAGTGCTCCCGTGACGTCATACTCGGCATGGCCTTTCTGACTGAAAACGGTGCCGTGATTGATCTGCAATCGCAGTCCATCAAGTTCTCGACCGAGAAGGCCATAGCCGTCGATAGTGTTCTCCCAGCGGCGCTGCACATTCTAGACGAACACGTGACTGTGCCTCCACGCTTCAGTGTAATTATAACCATGTCGTGGATGAAGGAACGTGTGACGGCGGCGTAGCTGAGATCAGGGTGCTGCGGCTGTACCGGGTCTGGGAGATGTAGTGGTGTGCTCGTACTTAAAGCCTGTTGCACCTGCTCGCGAACAACATCAGCAAGTGTGGCCACCTGAGGCTGCACCTTAGCCGGAAAGAGCTTCGCCACTTCTCGCACGATGGGTCGAATAATCTCACGTAGAGATTCTGCCGAGTTCATCGTGGCTCCCTCCATAGTGGCCGTGTGCATCGATGCTGTTGTGCGGTCGTACTGTCAGGCCCTCATGTCAAGAGACTTTTCGATAGAGCTCGCCACCTTTAAGAAGTCAGTTACAATATATGCATACTGATGGTGCGCCTCTGACGCACCTCCAGCTATGCTAGTTTCAGAAGGGTGTTCGTATCGATTCGCTGCATGCGCCGTGGGAGGTGGACGTCCCGTGCGGTCTGCGGAGCTCATGGCACAGTTGGCGGCTAAAGCCCATTGAACGAACTGGGGCGTGGCTACAGGGTGGATCAGTGCGATAATGACAATAATTGCAGGGCCGACGGAAGCGGCTACACAACGGCAGCAATAGCGCACTGGTAAATCTCTCGCCTTCTTCTCATGATACCCTTTTCGAGGCACGAACAGGCATGTTTTTGTTTGGTCTTAGATTTTGTGTGACAGCGTGAAGGCGAAGGCAGAGTTTCGCTCTCGAAGCCCTCATTCACTCGATTCCCAATTTCTTTATGTCCAAACGTATACCCAATTGTATCTCTTTTTTTTCAGAATTTAAGAAATCATTTGTGAAGTTGAATTTTCCTAAGGGGACGCACATTCTTTGCGCTCCTTGGCCTGAGCCCGAATTGAACGTCTTAGCTCACATATGAATTTTCATGCATGTTATTTTTGGGTGATCATTTCGTGTCAAAATATGGTACCACTCTTGTTGAAGCAAACCTGACGGAGCACTAGTCTGCAATGATTGATGTGGACGGGGCTTCGCCTGCGTCTGAAGGAAATCGTCTTTAATTGCCGCATTGTGTAATTGCAGCTGAACACTCCTGCTCTCACCTGCCATCATGTTGGAATGTCATGTACCTGGGCGTTATCGATGTTGTCTTGGGGCCATGCGATCACGGTTGGCGTCCAAAAAGGAGGTGCAGCTTTCGCTTTTACATCGTCGCCCCGAAGGAGGTTGAAAATTGCGGGAGTTTTTCGCCACCGGTTTCTGCGCTGGCCTTCAGAAGCAGCGCCCTCGGCGGATTATTCCTACGCACTGATTCAATATCGCACAGAGGAGTGGCACACCCATCCTCAGCGACGCCCTGTAGCGCAACCGCCGCACAGCTCCACGCCTTCTTTGACTCATGCCTCCGGGAGGCTAGACGGGCAACACGAGGCCGGTAGCTGAGAGGCCGTCTCCGCTGCAGCATAAACAAAGGAAAAAAAAACAGGGGTTGGCATAGAGAATGCGATCGCACCGGGCTCATTCTGTGACAGGGAGGGGGGTCGCACGCGAATTACCACAGCGCAGGATCGTCGTGGCGCTTCGCCCGCAACCCGCTCTCCCCGCCGCAGCCGTACATCACGCGTCGTAAGGGTAAGCCGATACGCCATTAGGCGCGGAGGGCAGGGAATTCCGTGGCGCGCAGGGCCATAATGGCGGCCCATAAACAGATCGTTTAACAAGGTGCGCTGGCTGGTGCCGTGGTGCTGCTGCGCGCTCTATTCATCCTGGGCGGTGGTCGCCGCTGCCGCTTAGCGTACTGCAAGCCGTAAGCGTTATTGCGCTTTCGACACATCGTGGGCCACCCCGTCCCACGGTTTTTTCGGCGTCGTTGAACTTTTGTCTGTCACGGTGGGCCGACCGAGAATCTGTCAACCTCGTGAGGAGCAAAACCGCAAAGCAGGACGGGACTGAGGCAGGCGACAACACTCCTCACAATGTCCTACCAACTGGCCTACGACCAAGTCCTTCTAAGTTACAGATCTGTCGACGGTGTTGGCGCTTTCGCGGAGCTTGAGCAGCGCCTGCCACGGAGGTGACATGTGCGCTGTCATACCAGGTACTTAATGACAATCGTGTCCCAAGACGTGGCAGTCGGCAATTTCGGATCCCCGTAGCAAAAAAGTTGGAAGTCCGTCCCATTGGTTCCTGTTTAGGATGGACCACGCGTAGCCGACCACGGAGTAAACTCATTGTCGGTTGGCATAAAATGGCTTGAAAGAGTGCTTCCTTAGTCAGCGACGACTTCCACAGTACTGGGCGCGTGCGCATGGTCTCTCCCCTGCAGGCAAGTCTTTGTTAAGCGTGGAAAGGGACATGCTTCCCATGATTCAACAGCTCCAGTAAGAAACAGTAAGATTTTCCAGAATGGTTCCGAGGGAATGAGCCTCTGACTGTATAGGATGCGAACTTCGCAGTCATCTGAGGTCATTGGAAGGCGACCAACCTCTCTGAGACGCACTGCATAAAGTCAAGGGGGGGGGGGGGGGGGGTCACTGGGGATCTTAGACTCCCCAACAATATTGACAAAGGATCCTAGACCCCCCTTAATAAAATGCCAGAACTGCATGAAAGCACTGTCTGAGCGAATATTCGAGGCTCGCACGATAATATTAAAAAAAGAAGTTGGAAGCCTGTACATGTCACCTGTCATGCAGATCGAACCTGTACTTCTGGTAATATTATGTGAATGAAGCCATTTCATTCTTTCATATTTTTCCCGCTTCGATTATTTTTGTTTAAAGCGTAATGAAAACTGGCGCTTTTTGTATGAACTGTAACCAAAGGACATTTTTCTTCAAAAATTATATTTACATTTATTTAGTTTTACAAACTCACCGTCGCACAAGCCCGTCGCGACTATTCACAAACGTTACCTTTGTCCTCAATGTCAACAGCACTCTAAAATAGTGCCTTTGCGAACCGACGCTTCATTTCACTGTGGACTGTTTTACGTCAGATACCACCAAGGTTATCTGATCACTGCGCGAGTGATGCTTCCTTGCAGATCTATACCCCTGAATGTGCTTATCTGAATTCGCTTTTGCCATATCGTAACGCGGTTCTTTGACGTGTGTGCCTCCACTGTCTTGGCGCATGCTTGTATTTTTTGCTATATATTCCGTACGTCACACCCCCTTAAACAGTTGGTAGTAGCGCTTGTCAGTCGTCATTTGTGTTTCTTCTCGCTCCTTGTCCAAGTTTTGCGCCCACTTCTTTTATATCATCAAACACACTGGCAGAGGAAGGTATCGCTTTTTTCAGGTCTGCGTCATGAATTATTTCTCAAGTTTCTATAAAACGATGCGTAAAATAGGCCGCCAGCCTTTTTCTGTGCTCGAATCACTAGAGAACCCCCTTCGATGGAGCCAGAGCTTAAGCACTGGTGGCACAAATTGTGACAACAGAACAGCGCCCTGCACCGCCCGCTTCGTAAGGCAGCGTTGCGCCTTGCCAAAGAAAGCCATTCAGAAACGTAACGTGGCAGATTTCAGAAAATCGTATGCTTACATTTGCTCACAGCATGCCCAACCTAATTACTTATTCTATACTACCTCCTGCTACTCAACGTTTCTACCACCAGCCTTGTTGTTCTCCACTTTACTTTTTGTGACATGCCATGAGCACTTTAAAAAAGACCTTCAAGTGTTTCTCAATAAAGGCAGTTATAAGGCCTGATCTTTACTGTTAATTTACCGTGTCATCATTTCTCTGAAACCATAGCCTTCAGACGCTAAATGTGTTCGATAAGAAAGAATAAAATTAAAGTTATACGAAGGAACACCATTAATATTGCCTACTCTCTCCCGTATGCCTTGTACAGTTATCCCAGGGTGATGCAATCGCCGTGGCGCAACCTAGGCGCGTTTGAATTTCTTTCTCCACTTTTCTTGTTTTTATTTCGGTTGCTTCGGCATTTAAAGAATTAGCATACACCGGACAGAAGAAAGAAACATGAGCAGTATGTGTGTCCGAGCTACCCGGGAAAGCTTACTCAATCCCATTCAGATCCCGTTCCGTCCGGGATGTGAGTCGCCGCTCTTTCATCACGCGGAGAAACATGAGGTGAGAAGGCGTTCCCGTAGTGACAGGCGTCGCGTTCTCACGATTCCCGCTCTCTGGTTTATCTCCACTCTGCCCAAGAGCGGCGTTCTGCACTTGAGACAGCCTCTTGTCAATGAAAATTTGTCCGAAATTGCCACGGTCCAGTGTGTGCTGCGGCCCGACTGTGGGCCGGGACTCTCGGCCCAATGTTGTTAATAGGTCTACACCATGACCCTTGAGCCTCCGCTATGGTAGACCGCTCTTCAAGAACCGCAAAATATCGCCTCGCTATGGGTTACGCCACAGGTAACTTTCAGTAATCATTTCCAGCTCACTGCCAGCCGGTTGGTTGCCGGAACCTTGTGGGCGATACAACCATAGTAAGCTTTGCAACACAGGATGCCCGGAAGCCTGCCAAATTGCTGTAATTTGGCCCGAAGGGGCAGATGGAATTTTGTTGGTTTTCTCTTGGGACGACAGCGACACCGGAACGGTTGCGTGCTTTCCTTGCATAACGTCTTCTCGAAAAGGAAAAAAAGTAGCAAGCGGAGATTGTGCCTTAGAAAACGATGCATGGAGCGCGCGCAATTTACTTTTTCTCTCTGACGCTAGGCATTATTGCGCCATTACAGAAGATATGCGAACATTTTTAATGTTGACAGGGCTGTGCAGGAAACCTAATGCGCGCTGCCTGCTGCAGTGCAGGTTGACGCACTTTGACAATCAAGGAAAATGTTCCGTTTAGAAGCGGCGAACCTGAACGTACGTTGGCGATAATGACGCGGTGGCGTCGCATCGCGGTTATAGGCGGCGCCATATTTGTGCCTCCACGCGTGTTCAGAGGGTCATGGTAAACAGTGAGCTTTCGCCCGAAGGGGCGCCATAAAGGCGGCATAAATGAGGCAGCATGGTGTGCTCCCCTACGAGTCGTAAGCTGCTCGTTACCGCGTGGATTTGCGTCGTAGGGTGGCCGCTTATGGGCACTATATTTCAACTGCTGCGCCTCCTTGTGAGTGCTACCGACAGGAGAGGAGTGTGCCTGCGATGCTGGCCTAACGCGTACAAGGAGAGATCAGCGGGTGGATAGGCGGAGATTAGCGGGTAGACATAATCATCAACAGCTGCTCTTTGCAGTTTGGTGGGCAGAAAAGAACAAGGGTGATTACCAATGTCTATAATATTAACACTAGTGCGTACTAACATTGTGGCAGGTAATGGCGCCCTTGCGGGTGCCAGTGATGGCCGGAAAAAGCTGGGCAGCTGGCAGATAACAGCTGCCTTTTTTTCCTGTCGCGAGGGTGTGACAGCTATCTGCTCTTCCTCCGTGGCGTTTTAGCGCAAAAATGGAGCGAGAAACGGTGTCGAAATGACCGCACAGCTTTACCGCAGCTGCCAGCGGAGCCCCGGAAAAGGCAGTGGAAGCCACTCTCCAAGCTCATTATGCAAAGGGTCAGGCGCGAGATACCTTTCAATGGAGATTAAAGAGAACATTTACGAAGGGAACGTCACTTACGAAGTAAATTTAAACAAAACAGTTAACCCGCGTTGTTCAGAAGAGTACGCTGGAGGTATTTTTTGTTCTGCATTGCTATGGAAACTGATATGGTGAAACACATAGCACTGTTCTGTAGCGGTGGCCAGGTACTTTGGGCTTACATCTCTTATGTTCGAGATCTGGGGTTCGATTCCAAGCGCCACTGTGTATTCGCTGGTTTCCAATACGTACACAAGGTTTTCACTGGCCTAATGCTCGTCTTCTCAGGGGTCGAATGCTAGAAAAAGTGGGTCTCTGACACCACATCGTCAGGAAGAAATACTTTAAAAATGCCGCTGTTTAGCCAAACTGCCTTGCCATTAAAAATAAATTCGTCACCACTTGTTCTCTTTCTTATTTCTTTTCATTTCCTCTCTGTGAGTTCCCTTTCCTTCTCTGCCATTTTTACTTCTGTAAGTGTATACTTCCCACTTCGCTCTTTTGCCTTCTCGATGTCTGGAGAAAAAGAAAACTTTACCGAATGGGGAAATTTCTGTTCCAAAATCGAAAAATTCGCGAGGGGCGCGCCTTCTTCATGGCTGTCGGCGACTGACGTGCGTAGACAGCTCATACAACACATACGTTGGCGATGTGGCTAGGCCTTGTTATCGAGGGCAACCAAATTGAATGCAAAAGAGCTCCTTCGAGCTACAAGTCTTCCATTGAAGCCACGTGTCTAATTGCAATAGTTAAGAACTTAAATTTTTATAATGGTTAGCCATCGTATTAGTTACCATAGTTCTGTTTTCTGACGTCCGTCACCACGAGTAATGCTATATCACAAAAGCCACCTGTATACATCAAAAAGGCTCTTTTTAAGAATTACTGGCACGATTCACAGAAATTTCCGCTGTATGCATACATAGGAAAACTCATTCACGATGCGCTGAGATGAAATAAACCAATATTTGGCGGGTAGGGCTTAACTTAAAACTGCAGCAGATCCCATGAGCCATGCCGGTATATACAGGATGTTTCACCTAAGACTTTACTCAATTTTTAAACATAGGCTTTTTGTGTTAGAAGAGCGCTTTTTTCTTCATAGCGTTGTCAGCATTGTAGTACATCTGAATACAGCTGAGGCGTGCTAACTAACAGGCTGGTTAACTGACATTGAATAGTTAATTCGATTATCTTCGGCGCTATGGACCATCAAATATCAGCTACATCGCACCAAAATACATGCGCGTTCGAGGAGCTTGCAGGCAAAGCAACCTCTCCAGTGCACGTAACTCGTCGAAACACGCAAAATTTGTTGGGTCACAGCGCCGACGATAGCCACGTTTTCGAAATTCTAAAAACGTGCGTAAATATTGCTTACGATGGGCTACACGTCTCTCAAGTATTAAGGAGCCTAAAAGAATAGTTATAAAGTTAACTATTCATTATTATTTAACCAGCCTGATAGCATGTCTTCGCTGTATTCTGATGTACTACACCGCTGACAATGCTATGCCGAAAAAAGCGCTATTCTAACTTAAAAATCCTATTTCTAAAAATTGTCTAAAGCTATACGTGAAACACCCTGCATACCTACAGAGGCAGTACCGTAAGCCGGGCGTCCGTAAAGACAAGGCTAAATGTTTGCCTTCTGCATGCGACGCATATTTCGCATCAACTATATTCTTCAGCTGCAACTAATGACATCGAGTCGGATAATAACTGCTGGAACGATGAGGCAGGTTACAATTTTTAAAGATGGCGAGGAGGAACGGTAAATGCACTTAATAATATTCCCTACCTCACAGACATTAGTTTTGAGGGCGTATACTTGTTTCTATACTATTTCCCCCACATAGCATATACAGTCAGTATACTAGCACAAAATTTTACGTGACCGTGGGCCATTTTCCTTGTCGCTTTATGCTTCCTGTTAGTGTTTTGATCTGATGCACCAGCACCAACTAGCTAGCAAGCAGCTTTTGCGGGGCGCACCACGTCTTCACTTCCGTCATGAGCACCAGAAAATCACCTCATAAGATCGGTCGTCGACGGCAGCCGATGTTTGGGTTGATGTTGGTGCCTGCACACTGGTCTAGAGGCGACTTACCTGCGTGGAAATTCCTGAATCCCTACCATCATTTCTCCGGGAAGCATTACAAGTCGCGGCTGTCTCGTCGGCTGCTGCAGTGATCATCGAATTCAATTTCTATTAGCTTCGAGAGACATTTTAATTGTGCAGCGACCTCCGTCCTTTCCCTTCATCGGTGTGGAGTGACCTAGCCCTCAACCCCCCCTTTTTTTTTTCATTTCGAACGAGGTGCCTGTATGCTTAGTTGTTCTGCAGATGTACTCTACCCGCACTTTTGTGTCAAGATTTATAGGTTGGCTGCTCATGACGTGCGAGAAAATGGATCCATTCCGCTCGCTAAAGAAGTTCCACGGCTAATGAAGAAGCGCAAAGAAAGACGGAATCCAGATAATACAAATACGACGCCCGAAAAGAAGCGGCAAGGATGTCGCCGGGAAAATGCAAAAACTTTCAGCACCTGAAAGGAAATAAATAAAGGCCAAGAAGTATAAACAAGAAAAAGAGCCGCGACCGCAGAGTGTGGCGTGCATGGTGGGACCGTTGCCGAAAGTAATGGCTGTCGGACGACAGAGCGCTCTGGCGTCTCCGGCGTGGCGCTGGCACCACTTCGTCGTCGCCGGCGGTGACGTTGGCGGTGCCGGAGTCAGTTTCTTTATTTTCCGCTAAGACGGCCAAGGAAACGCCGTAGGTAATGATGGGTACCAAAACCATTTCGGCCGCCGGCCCGCGTTCAACTCGGCCCGCGCTTGCTTTTGACTTGCACCCCTCACGAGCGGCGTTGTATGCGTTCTCGAGAAGCGGACAAGAACAAAATAAAGAAGCCGGACAACTGCGAGGAAGAAAAAGCAGCGCCCGCTCCGCGTCACTCAGTCACCGGCAATATATGCAAAACCCTTCCTGCAGTACCAAGGTTCAAGAAGAGAGCACAACAACACGACTATGGCGCCTAGGGAGGAAAAACATTTCCTACCCTCTCCTCCCTTCCTCCGGCCACTCGGCGCTTGTCGGCCTCTCCCGTGTTTGTCGTTGTGGTCTCTTCGCAACGCACGCTCCCCTCTCACCCCCCTCCCCCCTCCTCAACTTTTGCCCTCCGCTGCACGGCGCGCGCTCTCGGCGTCCACCTTTCTTTCTGTTCCTATGAAGCGCACAGCAGCGCGGTGAGCGAAATCGATTTTTTCATCAGGGTGGCCCCCCGCACAACCGCCGGCGCTGCGATGTGCTGGGCCGGCGGACGACAACTGCGGGCCAATTTGAAAAGCGCACACTTGGCGGCCGAGTAGAGAAGTCATTTTAAGGTAGGGCCCACCCACCGTCCGTAGCCTTGTGCGCTGCTGCGACGACGCTGCACTGATTGCGACAGGGCTACTCGGAGCGGTTGCCTTTTTCTGTGGTTTTTTGAGACCTCTGTGTCGCCTTTCGTCCCCGTATTATTTTTTCTGCTGCGATGGATAATTGAACGCCGGTCTCAGCGCACTTTCGTTACAGTAAATGAGCTAGAGAAAGAAAGGAAGCTTTGCAATCTTTTGCTAGGCCCCGTCAAGAACAAGTCCTGTTTGTCTCCAAAATCACTAGCCCAGAGCAATTTGGGCTTCCCGGGAAACGATGACACGTAATTCAAAGAAACAAAAATGCGATGTGAAATGAGATAACAAACCTTTCTTTTGAGCAACCTGGCTCATGATAGCCGAACTTTTCTTTTTTTGCTCTTCGAGCATAGGTTTAGTTTCTTTGGGCTCATAAGCGAAACAGTTTCTCTGCCCGGTCTTTTGCTTGCGTTATCCGGCTAATGAAAGGAACGGGGCTCATTTGGCTCTCCCTTGAACGCAGTACTGATTACAGTAGGCCAAGCAGTGAATGCGTAACTTCAAAGGAAACCTTAGAGTCTGGCCTTCTCTTCGACTCAGTTTTACGAAAGCTTGCCGACAAGGCTGAGGACGTTCGCGTGCTTTCAAAACCAGCTGTCGACACTGGTAGTGACCTGCCTCTCGAGTACAGCAGTCAGAGTATGGAGTTTCAAGAGAGTAGAAAATGACATGCCTCACCGATTACAAAGGCCTGATCTGTCGCTGACCCGCGAGAATCACATGCGTCGCCTTTCATTAGCTACGCATATAACTGCACCCATTCACGGGGAGCCAGACGGAAGCGTATTCGGCTTTTCTTTATCATGCCACTGTTAGATTTTGCGAAATTAATATTGATAAAGCTACAAGAAAGAAATTACGGGGCCGCTCAATTATCATTAGGCGACGACAACGAGTTAGCCCGATGTCTTCGCTTTGTTTTTAATTGCTTTTAAGCCTTCTTCATGATTTTCTGGTGGGTTCTTCCCGTAGCACTCATTCTCCGGCCTCTCCCTCCTCTCCTAAAAGTGAGGGGGGGGGGGGTATTTTTCTCCATTTGGCCACCTGCCAACTGCGGCAGTTGGCAGGTGGCGCTTCCATGCACCAACATGGGTTGGTGGCTGTAGGGCACACGTCATTACGTCAGACGCCGCTTTTGACGCGGTAGCGTTAAGGAGGTCGTGTCGCAGAAAATCTGGCATCGCTGTTGGCATCGTCAGCGTCGTTGACCGTAAGCAAAAAATCCACAAAAAGTCCCCATATAATAGAAGCAACTTAGGAGGCATGCGGGCCACCTAAGTCGCGTAACCTTGTGGTGCCACCACAACCCGCCCACCAGATAGTGAGCAAACTGTCCACCGTGGTAGGTGGCAGTTAAATTAATGATCGGTCGCTAGACGTTGCTCGGCGAGAACAACCTGGGTCGCACAAGCCCCGCCGGTGGCAACGCCTTCCATCGCAGAGCAGAAGCGCATTGCATAACCGCTGCACCGCTGCGCCACGAGCGGTATGGGGACTCCCACGGGTCTATGAACTTTGAGTAGAAAATGACCAACTTTGTATACAGGGCGTTAAACCATTGAGCTGTCGCTTCATACCACTGAGGTGGAGCTTGAGTGTCCTCTTCAATTGTTCTTCACAATGAGGCTCCTAATCCTGACGCTTTGAAACTCGTGGCCACTTGGTACGGAGCCCGAAAAGTGATTACGATTAACTTTTACGTCATCCTGGCTCGTTTTACTTCAGATAATGAGGTCGTCTTCTCACTCGTCTCGGCCCTTCCTGGCGCCGTTTACACGGCCGCCTACGGAGTTGCCTACTCCTGGCGGTGCAGCGGTGGGGATTAGTAGGTAGTGAAAGCCAACCGGCTCGTCGCTTAGTTGGCGGAACACTTGCATGACTCCCGACAGGTGATGCCACAGTTTGTCTCATGCCGCGACAATCTTTCGTTCGGCACGGTAAGCCAGCTTGTGTATTTGTTAGTTCTTCAGCGTGCGTAAAATTCTATCGCCGCTTGCAACGACGTCACCTATTAAGTTAAAGCATCCCTAGTGATAGCAGCGTTGTAGCCCCCGCGCCTGCTGGATACTTGACTGCACAGGGACTACAATGTAGAAGCAGCGTGAAGCTCATTGAAGATGTGTACCGTGTATTACAATTAATAGGTAATGAAACGCTTGTCAGGTTCTCGTTATGCCTCTTCGCCCTGCGGCATTCCACAGCTATTCAAGAAAAGATAACTCATACAATAAAAACCAAAGTAGAGAATTACTGCAGCTCCTCGCATTTGATATGCTGAAGGTTTGCAGTGGCAAGTTCTGCATCGGCGAATAACGCGAGTTGGTTTGCTATGAGGTTCTACCGTGCTTTCTTTTAGGTGTAACGCGTTTGATTTCTCCTTGCCAATGACAGGCAAAGCGTAGTGAGAGATAGACTGTGAAGTGTGTTTTGTAAAACAGCTTAAGCAGCGCTACTCTCATGCTAACACATTGAGTGGCTGTACGTTGCAAAATGGTAAAGCTTTCGGCGGAAAACTAAACATATTTTTTTACTTATATATATAGTTATTCGGTGCGCCTCCAGGTTCATTAGCATGAAAGAATTTTATAATATACCGCCACGCCGTTTTCATTCGAAAACATCCTTTAATTTCAAGTGCGGGTTTTCGGAAAGAGGAGCCACAAGAGGCAGGGCCGGAAGACGTCCACTTTAAGAACCGATTAGAAACCGCACCGAAGAGTAGGGGGTTTCGCAGGGAATTTCAGTGTGATATTGCCATACCTAAGTCTACGCTCATACCTGCTCTGAGATCACAACTCGTATCATTTGCCAGTCTTACAGTACACGCCGCAACAGTGACCTTCATGTGAACAGAGTTGAAAGCTGAAATATGCGTTGGAGCATAGACTAAAAAATGGATTAGAAGCAGCATTTCGAGTGGCTCCGCGAGAATGGGCTGTATAACTACTGAAACAATTTAAAACAGACCAACGCCTTTTCTCAGTGGGACAAATTGGCCATTGGAATCATCTTACTAAAAGCGTGCGAGCTCTAAAGCTTGTTGGGTTCAAATGCCGTGAGCTCTGGACATGCGATCGCTGTTCATTCTGAACTGTGCAGCGTCTTTCCGTCAGTGCGACAAGAGGCCGAGCCTGTAGTTAGGATCACACCTTGTCGCTTTTTTTACCTGCCCTTCGTTACCGAATGTATATTTTTTGAAATTTTAAATGTAAGAACCTTATCTCGCTGTTCCCGTCGGTAAATGGGGCCATATATAGTACTGAAACACAAAAATAGTTCGGAAGCAGCCAAATACCCGAGCCATCATTTGTATCGAAGCGAGTTTTTTTCTGCAATACAACATGAAAGTCTGCAAAGACATCAGCCTACAGAAGACACGACTGGAGAAAAAAAATAGTGAGCTGAATTTTGAATTGTGGGATTTTATGTCGCGAAGTTATGCATGAGTTTTGAGGGACGCCATAGTGGAAGGCGCCGGATTAATATAGGCCACCTGGGGTTCTTCAACATGCGGTCAAGTCGCACAGAATACGGGAACTTTTTGCGTTGCGCTTCCGTCGAAATACGGCCACCGGTGACGGGATCAAACCCGGGTCCTCCGGATCAGTAGCCCAGCGCCCTAAGAACTGAGCCAGTTCGGCGGGTCAAGAGCATATGGTAGAGCAAAATTTAACAGAACCTACGAAAAACTGTTCCAAGAATGTACTGCAAAATTCTGCAAAAGGTGGAATCGGCGCGTTTGTTCTGCAAAGACTATCGAGACTAGGCGAAGAACCGTGGGCAGGTTAACTATAGGGGCCCATGAAAAGACAGCAAGCGAAGCTTTACAGGGCGATATCGGTTGGCCATCAACCACAGCATAAAATATCGTGTCAGGAAAGTCTAAGCAAAATGGATGAGAAGAGCTGGGCACTCAAAGTCGTCAGGTGTTTGTACAGAAAAAACACGCTCACACGGTGGAGGGAAACGAACGCGGAGCTTGTGGCAGACTACGCAGGCAACAAGATGGAAAAGGAAGTGATCACGAACACAAAAATGAAAATCCGCGAAGTAGAGAATTCTAACTGTAGACATAAAATGGGAACAAAAAAGTCATGGTGTGAATATTGAGCCCGAAAGAAACGCTGTTTCATAATTCAAGAGGTTGTGTCCTTGTATAAATAAACAAATATCTCAAGCTAGATCAGGCTGCCTTAGAACCCTACAATGCGGAGGCAAGTATGAACACTGTATAAGGCGATGATATATGCGTAGCGTGCGACATCAGTGTAGAAAAGAAGTGCGGAAAATGTATACCGTGTTGGCCGCTCCTGTCAAGTAAAACACTCAGCGAAGTTTGTGATGCGTGAATCGGGTGTTGTTCACAAGATTCCCTTCTTGCGCGGCCTCGCGTGCTGCATAGGCCAAACTGGGAGGTGTTTGAACATTCGCCGCAGACAGCATAACAAGGACACATCTTCCGGGTTACGTGAAAACTTGCGTGAGTGCGGAAATTGCTGGCGGCTTGTCTCCAAAAAAAACACGTCTTGTTTCGGCATCCACAGCAGCAAACCAGAGAGGTGATAGAGCATCACCTCGCGTGGTGGAAATTTTGTTAGCAAGCCATCGCTCCTGCTGTCAAAGAAAGCAACAGGCTATCTTCGGAGGGTCTGATATTGTTAAGTTTGGAATATCTTAAATTGATAACCGTTAGTTTTTGTTATTGTTGTTTTATCGCCATTTAAGTATTCGATTCCCTTACAATAAAATGGGTTGCGAGAACAGCGTGTGTCGTGTGTCTGTTTCTTTCTTCTAGGTTAAGTTTGCGCCAATAAAATGTCATAAACAGTCTCCAACTCACCAATTTTTACGTTGTGTTGAAAACATGAAGGATGTCATTTTAGAGTGTAAAACTATAAATGCAGATAACAAAGGGGACATGGTGAACCTTCCATCATCTTTGGGATTTATGCGGTCATTTATGCAAAATTAGCACATCACCTGTAGAAACGATCAAGGGAAGGCTAGACTACTGGTGGCGTAAACTCCGAATGGAATTGCTGAGGACTAAAAAATAGCTTAGAATGAAGGTGCTGACGCGGGTACTTCTTATTTAAGTGGCGGGTGATGCGTGCGTCACCACGAACGACACACACACACACACACACACACACACACACACACACACACACACACACACACACACACACACACACACACACACACACACACACACACACACACACACACACACACACACACACACACACACACACACACACACACACACACACACACACACACACACACACACACACACACACACACACACACACACACCCCCACACACACACACACACACACACACACACACACACACACACACACACACACACACACACACACACACACACACACACGCGCACGCACGCACGCACGCACGCATGTTTCATTTTCCACAACGAAGCGGAAGGAGGCGGAGAGAAAAGTCGTGCATTTGCGGCTTGAGAGATCCTCCGCCCCCTTACCGTGTACATAGCAGCAGAGTGGGGCAATGGACACAGATACAATGTCACACTTTTTTTGCGAAGAGAGAAGAAAAAGAGCACTATATGGCATTAGACAATAATATAAGCATAAATAAGAGTTTCAATACAGCACTGTTTTTGGACACATGGAAAACTTTTTTTCAAAAATAAAGCAATGTAATATAGCTGAGCATGAAGATAGACCTTTTTGTTCATTCACAAAATGAAGTATGAGCAGCAAAATATTCGCCCATATTTAGAAGAGGCATATTGAATACATCAGTAACTACTTTTTCTACAGCATTCATTATTCACGGAAGATTATACCGGAGTGTTTGTTGTCCATAGGCAGTGCGTCATTTTGGAACTTTCCATCGTTCTGGAGTTCGGGTGCTGTAGATGGGATAGCTACCCAAGCAGCACCGGTCATCGGCCCAATATTGCAACAGGATGGTCCCATCCTGGTCCTTTGTAGTGCCAACTTTGCTAATACAGTTCCAATGTTGGGCCAATTACTTGTGCTGCTTGGGTAGGTTTGAATTCTGCCATTATCTCATAGTCTGAGCCACTAAGAGCCATCTCTGCAACATCCATCGCATATTCAGAGGTTTTTCGCACCACCAAGATGCCAAGAGCTGCTTTGCTATTCGTGTACTATGGTTTACTATTGAAGGCGCAGCATGGTGCTTAATTATAAAAATAATATAAACAATTTTTTTTCACTTTTGAATCTTCGAGACATACACGACCATTTCCAGCAACTATGCCTACTATTTTTCCTTGCTCCAATGTTTCCAGTATCCCTTTTAGGCTGGGAGGGAAAAGAGGCGCTGACATGATGAAATACAAATTATTTTTAATTTATTTGGAGAGTTCGTGCCCTGAAAAGAAACTGAACCGGGTGGCGGCGATATAGAGCTGCAAATGTGCGCGATGGGCGTCGGAAACAGAATGCCCCCATCCTTGTCGCTTTCAGCTTTGTTCAGTTTCTGCACCTTTCCAATAAGGGCTGCCTGGGCGTCGCCATATTGCTCGCTGCACTGTTGCATGCATTTGACGTAAGCGCAGTAGAAGAGGCAGCGGAACGGGTTTTGCAGCCGCCCGGAGAGTTGTTTTAAACATCGATAACATGCTCGGACGTTGTAAAAAAGGTCTCAGTTAAAATCGTTCCACAAAAAGCTGGCCGCATCTCGCGTGACAAAGAGCTATAGCTGCGTGCTGCCTTCCGTAATTAAGAAAAGTTTTGAATTGGTTTGATTTATGGGGGTTGAACGTCCCAAAGCGACTCAGGCTATATATCAGGAACGCCGTGGCGAAGAGTTTTGGAAATTTCAACCAGCCGGGGTTCTTTAACGTGCATTCACATCGCAGAGTGCAGGGGCCTCTAGAATTTTCTCCCCTTCGAAATTCGAGCGCCACAGCAGGGATTGAACCCGAGTCTTTCCGGTCAGCAGTCGAGCGCCATAACCACTGAGCCATCGCGGCGGCGATAATCAAGAAGAAATCATAGAAAATCAATATCTGGCGCCAACATCAGAACGTAGTCAATTGTAAACTGCAATTAGGTGCCTAGAAAGATTTTGAAAAAGGAAAAATTAATGCGCACTCTCATGTTTCTAGCATCCCTTCGCAAGAATATCTTCCGCGGTTGGGCCCTGCTTTTGAGTTTTAATTGCTGATCCCGAGACGGAAGTTTTGATACCAGCCGGAGCGCTCTCATTTCGGTGGAAGTGAAACAGGAAGAACTGCATACAGCGACATTTCGACACACGTCAAAGCACTCCAGAAGGTAGAAAGTAATCTGGAGATTTCCACTGTGAGATGGATCAGAGGCTTCGGTGTTGTTTTTCGATACGTTAATTACCATCAACCATGCAAACAGTCCTTTTCACGAACTAAACGGTTCGGATGACCTGCGAACTTGTTATTTTGCAGTGCGTAGTTGAAACCGCTGACAATTCGAATGAAGCATATCTCTTCTTGCGCGCCAGAGTGAAGGGCGAGTATTCTTTTGCACGGCTTTTGCCGTTAATAAAATGCGCAGTTGCTAAGTTCGCAGCAAAAAATCAGAGTAACGAATGTTGACAAACACAAAAAGTGATGTATGAACATAGCAACAAAGGAAAAAGTAAGGAGAAACAGCATACCATTCCCTACTGTCAACCTATTCACCCCTCGCCTTCTGAATGCGTCTTCGGGATATCAGAGTTGAAGGCTGGGGAACGCTTCTACTGAGAATGCCTACCCTTTGGGAGAGAAGTTGGGCCAAGCAGCGCACTGAATCCGGTCACTGATTGCTTTGCGTCTGCAGCTGACAGCTGCGTCAAAAAATATGACACCTGCATTCGCCTTTTTATTTGCTGTATTCCTCTTTTCTCCTTCACTCGACCGCTTCCACGTCCAGCCGGCTGAGCGCTTACAGCGGCATGGTAGCGCCGAGTCTCGTTTCCTGAATTTCTGCAGTTTTTTTTTTTGCCGTATGACATAGCTTGTTGCCTTTCGCAGACAGGGAAGAGAGAATAAAGATGAGTAAGTGTCGTTTCACAAATAATAAGCACGACTTCCAGCGTTTGGACAATTCCAATCGAGCGCCTTGCTACAGCCGGCACAATAGCGCCCCCGGTTACGGAGGCTGGAAGACAGCGTCTCATCGACCTATCTCGCAGCTTTTGTCAATCGGCTTCTTTTAGTGGCACCGTAATCGCTGATTTGAGAGAAATCTGAGTGGCACACGGCCGTATAGGGTTGCATAATTAATTATTTTTCCTTGTTGCGTAGTAAGCAGTCGGGAGCAATTACACAGCGATATTAGCTTCCCATCACTTCGCAAAGTAGTGCACTTTGTTCCTAACTGATGTTTAGTTGCTTTCCTGATGATTTTTACGAATAGAGTACGCTCTTTTGAAAATAATTCACGACAACCTTATTTCATAAAGTTCACTATTTCATTAACGCGCAACTTATGCGGCTGCCACGGTGCCCGCCTTTCTCACTCGTTTAGGGCAGCTAATGAAAGCATGAGGCAACCTTGTGGCAAGTCTCAAGCTCGGCAGCATTAAGGCTCGTAACAGAGGACTTCATCTAATTCTGCTTCCTCCTCGTACACTAAGTGGATAACATCTACAAAAATTGTACATTATGAAGGCAACGGGCTATAGAATTTATATTCAAAGGGATAAAAGAAAATACACCAACCAATGAGTAATTGTGCCTAATTACTTCCAATCGTACTTAATCTTAGGGGATTCTCCTAAACACATTGAACACCAGACATGATTCCTTTTGTTGAATTCACACTCCCAAGTGAGCATACTTTGGTCAGCATACTAATTTCATAGACTTCTAATGAGTTTCAAGTAGTTTTCAAGGATATAAGGATAGCCACTGCGGCCCTTTTACTTCTCTCTTGCCTTCCCCCCCTTCAGTGCAGACTACCGCGGAGCATAGGCTAAAAAGTACAGCTAGCGGCATCCTTAATTCGAACAGTGGCGACGTCATGACACTTTGCGTGAAATCGCTATTTTTATATTACTTCCGTTGATCCTTTGTTTTAAGTTCTTCTATTAAATGCTCTGTTCAAACATGAACTCAATACAACAGCCAAACGGGCGAGTTGGAGGTAGTTTTCTTTTGCATGACTTGTGCCGTCAACAAAATGCGCAGTTGTTAAATTCGTAGCAAAAAAGCATTTGAATCGTCTGAATCTGAAAATTGTTTGAATTTGAATCGTCTTTGCGCTGTTTGCCTTCCAGTTTGGACTCAATGACAAGTCGGACATTCTACACTTGTACCTTTTAATAAATAGTTAATTGTCCTGCGGAATTAATTGAAGGGTTTTCTGCAGAACAGTCGGCTTTTGCGTAAGCTTTGCCTCTTTCTAGTCCGGATCACTTCTGATGGGCACGCTGACAAGACTTAATACGTAGGAGAAAACAAAAATAATGCACCTAGGTGAAAGCTCGTTGAGTATACCTGTAGTACAATCCTCCCCCCCCCCCCCCCCCCAACCACCACCGCCCTTAACAAAAAAAGACATTGAATATCACGCAATGAACCGATTAATAATAATAATAGGCTGGTAACGGGATGGGGCGGTGTTAATGCGTTGCTGCTAATCAATAACGAGCAAAGCTGCGGCAGTGTCGTCGCCTGTTGATGCAACAGAATAAACACGCAAGCGTGGAAATGCCCGCTGTCCTGTCTTGTTAACTAACGTTTCTCCTGAAGGCAGTGCTAGAGTTGGTAGTCGCCACACTCAAGAGTGAAGAAAGTGAACATGGATTTCTCAAAGTCAGGGCACGTAATCGTAAGGAACAAGCGTGAAATGCTTGATATGTTTGAGACGAAACGGATCTCAGTATCACCATTGCCAGACGACAGAAATTTTGTTCGTTATTTGCATTTCGTAGATTTTTTTATTCGAGGCATACTGCATTAGGAAACAGTACCCCTCAAGAAAAACTGGAGGAGGCACTTAAAGGGAAGCTGAAGCACTTTTCGAAGAAAATGAGTTTTCTATGTCATTTTATAGCGTTTAGCCCACTGAAAAAGAATATCTCATTCAAAAAGAGTGGAAATAAACGCAAAAAGCTATTTTTTAGAAGAAAACGCTCCCCATCGCCGCAGGGCGCCGAGCGAACGCCGCTCTTGCCCGCGATTGGCCGGGACTGTCGTCTCGTCATCCACGGGGATCTCCGGTCGGCACCGACCGCGTTGCTGCATAGCGCGTTGCTTCAGCTGTCTTTTAAGGACTACGTTTTGGAAATTACGGATAATTCAAGCAGTGCTGAACAGTTTGGACTTTCGCCATGCATGTTCGAGCCATGAGCCGGTTCAGAAAACGGCGGAACCAACGACGCCGCGGAGTGCGCCGGCAGCGAAAGTCAAGTCGCGACATTTTCACGTGTTGGAAATCTTGACTGGATGGATGGATGGATGGATGGATGGATGGATGGATGGATGGATGGATGGATGGATGGATGGATGGATGGATGGATGGATGGATGGATGGATGGATGGATGGATGGATGGATGGATGGATGGATGGATGGATGGATGGATGGATGGATGGATGGATGGATGGATGGATGGATGGATGGATGGATGGATGGATGGATGGATGGATGGATGGATGGACGGACGGACGGATGGACGGACGGACGGACGGACGGACGGACGGATGGACGGACGGATGGATGGATGGACGGACGGACGGACGGACGGACGGACGGACGGACGGACGGACGGACGGACGGACGGACGGACGGACGGACGGATGGACGGATGGATGGATGGATGTATGGATGGATGGATGGATGGATGGATGGATGGATGGATGGATGGATGGATGGGTGGGTTGGTGGGTGGATGGATGGATGGATGGATGGATGGATGGATGGATGGATGGATGGATGGATGGATGGATGGATGGATGGATGGATGGATGGATGGATGGATGGATGGATGGATGGATGGATGGATGGACGGACGGATGGACGGACGGACGGACGGACGGACGGACGGATGGACGGACGGATGGATGGATGGACGGACGGACGGACGGACGGACGGACGGACGGACGGACGGACGGACGGATGGACGGATGGATGGATGGATGTATGGATGGATGGATGGATGGATGGATGGATGGATGGATGGATGGATGGATGGGTGGGTTGGTGGGTGGATGGATGGATGGATGGATGGATGGATGGATGGATGGATGGATGGATGGATGGATGGATGGACGGACGGACGGATGGACGGACGGACGGACGGACGGACGGACGGATGGACGGACGGATGGATGGATGGATGGATGGATGGATGGATGGATGGATGGATGGATGGATGGATGGATGGATGGATGGATGGATGGATGGATGGATGGATGGATGGATGGATGGATGGATGGATGGATGGATGGATGGATGGATGGATGGATGGGTGGATGGATGGGATGGATGGATGGATGGATGGATGGATGGATGGATGGATGGATGGATGGATGGATGGATGGATGGATGGCAGCTTTCATTTCCACCGGAAATGGAGACCCCTTAATACTCACCGCCCCCGGCACGCAGGCCCGGAGGGCGGGAGCCGAAGCCTCCGTGACTAAAGGATAACAGAGATTTTATCTCTTTGCGGCCTCAGCTGCCCGGCGGATTGGCTTGTTTCTGCCGAGCGGGTTCTTCGCTGCGCAGGATGGGTTCCCAGCTTTCTCTGCTATCAACATCTTCGTCGACTCCGGTGTAGTCAGCGCATTCCCATATTCTTTGCTTCCGGGTAACCGTGGAACCGCCGGACTGTCGGAACGTGGACGAGCGCGCGCAAACCTATTCCGAAATCGTTGAGAACTACAGACTAAACAGAAAACTACTGGTGCCACCGCTGGATAAGAAGCTAAGTAATAGAGAAGCGACCGCATGACGGCGCCTGCAAGCCGGAAATTTTGTTAACTCAGTATAGGCCTGTCACGTCCTACCGGGGTAACACGAAAACCGAATCTCGACTGATACGTATGTTTTGCGTGCATGCGCGTGCATATCTTTTGTTTTGGTGCATGTGCAAGTGGCAAAGAAAAAAAAAGGAAATTGCACCAAAACGTTGTTGTGTACCGCTGCTGCATAAAAGCCTGGCCCCCAACTTCTTTCCGGCGACAGTCTGTGTGTGTCTTCGCCTGGTCCTGCGTCTTTTTTTAGCTGTTTTTTTTCTCTTGACCAACTTGTTGTAAGGCCTATAAACATGATCTAAATCAGATCATCGGCACGTTTACACGAGTCGCGCGAGGTAAATCATTTGTTTGTTCATTTATTTATAGTTACTTGCCTAATTACTCCCGAAGGCCTTTTAGAATTACAAAAGAATGCCAAACTGGATGAATTGGAGTGGGTTCACTGCTGTACTGCAGCGCGAAGAGACGAGGCGACTGGGAGGAATCTCCCGTGTGCGCTTTCCTTCTGTCGCATGTTCGGGCTGCTGTTCAACCATGAAACTTCTGCACTTACCCCCGTGCGTTGTTTCTTTTTTGCATGCTAGCACGCTTTTGAAGAATAATTATGGCTGCGTTTCGAAGCTCGCAGTGCTGCTCATCAAAACTAGTGTGCTGCAAGATATAGTTGCTGCTGCTGCGTATCATGATAACCAGCAGAATTACTTGTGGATGATATACATGTATGCGTACCGCGGTTCGACAACTTTGCCGTTCTGACTCAAGGACAAATTAGCATGAATTCTGGCGCCATTGTCGATCGTCAGCCATAACCAAGCGCTCATGAATGCTTTGCTCAAGTATACGAGGCTTATATAATCACTTTTTTGTTCAGTTAGGTGAAGCTGCGTTTGCTGCGCGCTGATGAAAGATCAAGAGAATTGCTTGTGCTGCCAAGAGGTGCAAGCAATCAGGAAAAAGCAAGAAGGCACACAGTGCGTAACAAACTCAAAAGAGTTCAAGACTGTGTGCCTTAAAGACAGTGCTGGAAGTGGCCTTAGCTCAGCATGGATGTGAACCAGCTGGAAAAGGCAAAGAGTTTACAAACAGGAAAGAAAATAATATTGTGACGAAGAAGACGAAGTTGGCAGTGGCCCGAGACGGAGCGCTCGCGCTAGGCCAGCGGCCATTAAACCATCTCATTGCCATCAGTCATCTCGTCTCATACTTCGGCTGGCCTTCACGTAACAATATAACGAAAAGAGAAATATTGATGCACATAATTTGTGGAGGCAGTTTCGACATGCTGCGTACCACCAGATTGTCTGGTTAACGTGGAAGAGGCTGGGGGAGAACAACCGACGGATTCTACCAAGCTGTGTGCTGAGCGCTGTTCGAAAGAAGTACGATGCCAAAACTGGTTTATATACAGGCTTCAAGCATTACACGGAACGCCCGAACGAGAGGAAGTAAACGGCACTGGCAGAAGATTACGTTGATCTGTGGTTCGCCAAAGCGCGGGCAGCAGCGAAGCAAGCGCAGCCGGACGGCTGGCAGACTCTCCGTGAATGGCGTCACTTCCGCCAGTTCTCCCTCTCTGCCGTCCCCCGACCCGGCGCTTCCGAAGCGACGAGGGCGTGCCCGCGGCGGGTTTTTAAGAACCGATTGCAGCTCTGTTTGCGGACAGAATCGGGAAAAAATTTACACACATGATTTTCAAGGTCTTTCTTCACAACCACAGCCGTTTCATGCGATTTGAAAACCGTTTCAGCTTCCCTTTAAGCTTCGTCTTAAGAGTATGACGCCATAGAGTTAATGGGTTAATGCCCTTACATGCGAAATAGGTCACTCTCTACTTTGCACTCATAGACCACTGGGAGTCCTCCTATTACTCCTGGCGCAGTGGTGCCGCGCTTCAGCGATGCGCCACTATACTATACCGCTACGCTACGCCGCCATTCACTTCAGAAGCGTGACAATCCGTCGTTGTTGTTAAAGACTTCACTAATTTGAATTGAAAGGTGGGAACATTCTTAAACGCAATTTTCTAGGAGATAAATACGTCTTAGACCCACCGTACTGCTCTGTCTGTCTTACTCATTGATCATGATTCGCAGTTCATCTCCTGAGTGACTCAGCAAGGCAATATCAGCAGCGAATCGCAGATTATTTAGGTATTCCCCATTAACTCTTATCCCCGACTGTTCCCAATTCAGGCCTCGGAATACTTCCTGCAAACATGCAATCAACAGCATTAACATGCGGAGAACCAAAGTAATGTCCAACAGTCTAGCAAGGGAACTGCAGTTCACAATTGTCAACGAGGTGCTGGAAGTGGTAAAAGGAATACGTCTACTTAGGGCACGTAGTGACAGGTCATCCGGATCATGAGAGGGAAATAACTAGAAGGATAAGAATGAGGGTGGAGCGCATATGGCAGGTGCTCTCAGATCATGAATAGCAGGTTACCAATATCCCCCAAGAGAAAAGTGTACAACAGCTGTATCTTACCGGTACTCACCTACGGGGCAGAAACGTGGAGGCTAACGAAAAGGGTTCAGCTTAAGTTAAGGACATCACAGCGAGCCATGGAAAGGAAAATGTTAGGTGTAACGCTAAGAGACCGGAAGGGGGCAGTGTGGGTCAGGGAACAAACGCGGGTTAACGACATCCTAGTCGAAATCAAGAGGAAGAAATGGGCTTGGGCAGGGCATGTAATGCGAAGGCAAGATAACCGCTGGTCCTTAAGGGTAACGGAGTGGATTCCAAGAGAAGGCGAGCGTAGCGGGGGGCGGCAGAAGGTTAGGTGGGCAGATGATATTAGGAAGTTTGCAGGCATAGGGTGGACGCAGCTGGCAAAGGACAGGTTTAATTGGAGAGACATGCGAGAGGCCTTTGCCCTGCGGTGGGTGTAGTCAGGCTGATTATTATTATTATTATTATTATTATTATTATTATTATTATTATTATTATTATTATAATTATTGTTGTTATTATTATTATTATTATTATTATTATTATTATTATTATTATTATTATTATTATTATTATTATTATTATTATTATTATTATTATTATTATTATTATTATTATTATTATTATTATTATTATTATTATTATTAAATACGTCTGACACGGCCGGACATACCTCAGCGTAGAGAGAAGAAAGTGCAAAAACAATTTTAGTACGAATAAGAAATGGTAGGAGTTGTCCTCAACAGCAGCAGCTCTTTCCCCCCGTTCCTGAGAGGCGCCACTGGATGAATACATGCCCTCGGGTAAACAGTTTTGGTACCGTTATTCTAAGCCAGTACTCGAACGTACGCTAACTCGCATCTGAGGGCACAGCCATTTTCGTGTGTTCGCCTGCGGTAACCCGATGTTGGGATATCACTGCGCACCTGCTGCCTTTATGCCATAACCTTTTGGTCGGTGGTCATGTTAATTGATAACGCCGCAGAGCTTTCGGTTTTTGAAACCGGCAACGACACCTTCGACGCAAGAAAACACTGCTCTCACAGCCGCCGGTGTGATATATTAACAATCGTTCACCCTAATACAAAAAAAGCAGGTACTTACGCTACAGTCACCGGCTGTGTTTACCCTCCGCACCCTGATCTTCTTACAAAGTCGCAAGCAGTGCTATTAACAGCACAGATATTTGCAACGTTCCATTTAGGTTAACGTATGAAATAAAAGAAAACTAATAAAGTTCAGTACTTAAGTCAGATTTAAGTGCAGACGGCAGTCAGAAACGACGGAGGCAATCGTATATCTGCAGCACTAGTTTCAACAAGGACTGAAGTGTTTGCATCCCCTGTCTGTTTGTAGTCAAATACTTGAGCCGACCCATTTTGTCGGTACCGACTCCTTGTACAACTCTGCTAGACAGCCGAGGGTGCTACCCAATGGCAGGCCTCTGCGTACTTCCTGCTGCAGGACATCCTTTTTTTTTAGTTATCGTTATGCACTCGTCGCCAGAAGAAATATTACCCCAGTGACACGACCCAAGAACAGCTTCTGTGCAAGCCTGAAGCTTCTCAAATCTTTCCGACGCTCGCGATCGTCGTTCGATCCGAATGCTTCTAATGCCGTACATCTTGCATAGCGACTGAGCGCACAAAGATTTAAGGGGGTTGATCCGCCTTTTCTGCAAGGCACGCGCGACTGCTTGCAGCAAGCATATTTGCCCAGATATGACTCAGTGTTCGGTGACGTTCTGCTCTGGTTTTAAATTGTCTGTGAGTATGCTTCCGCACGCGTTTCATACTTTTTCTTTTTTTGCTGTGCGTGCGCTTGTGCTTGAGTATATGCGCGCAAACTGAAAAGTGTCAACAGCCGCTCACCGGAACCGGATATTTAATGCCGGCACGATTATGAAATATCGATTTGGTCCTGAAAAGTACGACTAGAAAAAGAGATGGTTCTTCTCTCTTCCACATCGTCTGCCACCTTAGTTTCCCTTTTTTTGTCATCCACGAGGAGGGGAAGAGTTCAAAGATGACTACGAATGTTTGCGCTGTGAGCGAGCTACGTAGGTGATTTTATAGCATGCTGCTGTGCTTTGTCGAATGCGATGTAGTGTGTTAAAGGAATAGAAACACCAAATTGCAGTTTGCACGTTTTCTTCTTTTTAATGATGAGCAAGTCATTACTAGATATAGATCGCCATCTGGTATTTCGCTACGGTCACTAGACAATTTATAATTTAATTTCTTGCATATGTTTCGGTTTCAACAGCCGAGTGATTACTATGATGCAAAAGGCCAATATAAGTCACGTGAGACATGAAGAATACTTCAATATAAATCATGCTTCTTCACTGGCTGGGACTCCGGCTCTAGAGGCTGGCTGGCTTTAGGGTTGCATTGCAGTTAAAATGGAGCTTTTTTCGTTTTTCCCCACCTGCGGAAATATCGCAGCCTTTTTATGCCTCACGAGAACTATACTGAACTTTTAGGTCATAGCCATTGCTCGGCTGTAGAAATCGAAAGCGGTGAGACAAGAAATTCGCTTATAAATTATTTAACAGCTCCAGGCAAATTCAATGCCATGATTATTGTATAACAATGTCTCACACATGATTACAAAGAAGAAAACAAGCAATGAAATTTTGGATTCTATGCTCTTAAGAAAGCGAACCGTAAATTCGAAGCGGTTTGGAAAACAATGCGCTCTGCATTTTGGACCTTACTGGTTATTGTTTTAAAAGGATTCTCTGGTAGGCATAAGAAAAAGTTGTGCCGTTTCATATCGCTTGCTTTTTTTTAAAGCTTCACATATGCAAGGGCCGCTGATCCTCTAGGCAATGTTTCTTTCTTGTATCAGAGAAACGCGGTGAAAAACTACCCCACCCGCCGCCCCTTCGGAACCTTTATATGCGCGAGGATTGCTGACAGGGCAGTGTCCATCCTACGAGGGTCACGACGAACCCACTTACATTCGTTATAAGAGGCAGGCTGGCTTCGCTTTCGGAGTTGGTCGAATCAAAGGTGACGAACGGTTGCCATCCCACTACACACTCCACGCCCTCGCCCCTCTCACCAATGCTTCCTGTTCGGAGTGAAGAATTTATTTAGCCCTTGCCATCAATAATTGCGCTTACTCAGAAAAGTCCTTATCGAAACGTTGGCTAGCGGACTGAAGCTCCCCTCCCCTCGCCTTTTGCATTGCGTTTTGTGGTGTCAGGAATCCTATCTCTCTGCCTTCTCTCTACTTTGTTAATTCTATTATGTTGTTAATGCCTTCCAATCTAACACGTTGTGCCCCGCTTAGATACGATGCGAACAACGTGAGACAGTCTCTCTCTGTCTTGCGTCTTGAACGGTGCTCTCTTACACCTTTTATGCACTACTGCGGTAAGTGCAGCTATTTTCTACTAAATCTTTGTATGGATCAGGGATGCCATTGTTTCCCTGCGCCTTAATTATCAAATGATTTACTCTACTGCAAGCAAGCAAGCCAAATTAGATGAGCGTTGTACTTTGCCCATGTTCACAAAGCCTAAACTGGAGAAATAAATGTGAGGCATGGAGTCGTGCTTATTCTTTTGTTAACTTTCACAATAATACTCAAAGCAGACGCTTGCGCTATTATGTCAGCTTGTGATTAACAGTGCACACTTGCTGGATCATTGGATGAATGCGTCAGCAGCCCCTCTTTGGGAATATAAGGAAAATAATTGGGGTTTTCAGCTGCAGGAGAGTGACGAAGCTGTTGTCCTCTTCAAATTCATTGTTTGTGTGTACAGTTAGCTTGTTTAATTTTGTTTTTTATTTTGTTTTTTTGCAGTCTCGTCATTTATTTCACAAGATCCGAGCAATAAAATTTTAGTTGAAAATCAGCGCCCGTACTTATGTGTCTCCCCTTTCTTCCTCATTGAGCACGCGCTGTTAATCTCAAAAATACTGATAATTTATTTCAGTACCTTGGTGTGCATAATGCTAATAATTCAACCAGTTGTTACGCTAACCACGTTACGAATTCCTTTAACCGTCGCCGCGGAGGCCCAGTGGTTATGGTTCTTGGCTGCGGACCCAAAAACACGTGTTCGATCCCGACCGCGGCGGTCACATTTCGGTGGGCTTGAAACGCTTGAGACCTGTGTAATGTGTGATGCCAGTGCACGTTAAAGAACCCCACGTGGTGGAAATTATCCAGCGCCCTCAACTACAGCGTCCTTCATAGCCTGAGCTGCTTTGGGACGTTAAACCCTATAAACCAAATGCGGCGCGCCACTTTTCTTAGCGAGCATAGAAGATATGTCTTATTTATTATTTTTTTTATTTTGTAGTTATTTATTTATTTATTTACTTATTTATTTAAAATACGCGAAATGCTCCCATGACTAATGATATTACATACAGAGACGACAGGCAATAAAGCAAAATGCAAACAATGAAACCACAAAAAATACATCAAGGGACATTGGAATTAAAATGATAAATTATTCACTATTCGAAGTGTAAAGGTAAAACAAAATAAACAAAAGCGGGATCAAAGCAGTAGGCAGTAAAAAATTATTACCAGCTAATACAAATTAATACTAACAATAGCATTCGAATGAAACAACAAGAAACATTATTAACAGAAATTCAATGCAAAATGAACACAATGATGTGATGTTGAGGAAAGTACGCTAGAAATTAAGCAGTAGTTATAAGAGCAAAATTTATCAAGATGAGTGCCAGTTGCAACACGTCCAGGCAGAGCATTCCAATCAGTTATTGTGCGTTGTATGAATGTGGGTAGCTGAAGGTACGACATGACGAACGCTTAACTTTAAACGGATGGTCGCGTCGTTTAAAAATGGAAGAAGGAACGCAAAAAAAAAAAGTCCCGATGAAGTGCTGAGTGATGATACAGTTCATGAAAAGTGATAATCGTGCAATTTTTTGGCGGAGACATAATTCCTGCAGACCTGCGCGTTTCTTCAAGGCTTTGATGATGGCATGACGCGAATAATCGAGTAAATAAAACGAATTGCGCGGTTCTGCAATAATTTGATGTTATTTATTAAGTATGCTTGATGAGGGTCCCAGATAGCGGAAGCATATTCGGTATTAAGTTGAATTAGAATGGTGTGAACACGTGTTCGGAGGTGGGAGAGAGCGTACTTTATGTTTAAAGAGAACCAATGATGATTAGCAGATTCGAGGGTAAGGCTAATGTGGTGGCTCCGTGTTATGTCTGAATGCAGGTGAAGTCTGAGGTAATTATACGTGGTTACTAAATGGACTGGAGTGTTAATTAAGGAGTACACTGTTTGAATTCGAGACATTCGGTTTGTTAAAGACAAATTTTATGTTTGAAACATTAAATTGCTTCAGCCAAGTAGTCCACCATGTTGTTATGAGTTGAGGTCAGATTTAAGTGCTTGGCGGTGAACATTAGAATAACGCCAAAGCCAAGTGCAGTCCCCGGAGAAGAACTGCTTTCTGCCAGCTTCAGGCTTACTGATTTTTGTGCCGCCCAATATGTAATAGAGATGTTCGCATTATTATAGGCGAATATTGCCGTGTTGATGTTATAAGCACTCAATATTTGGTGATGTTATCTGTAGAGAGACAGCCGTTTTGCTCCCATAAATCTGACCGACCCCCCTTCCAACCAGCCACCGGCGGCATGGTGCTTTGCAGTGAACACAATGATATAATTTAGCGAAGCTAAACAGGGTTTTCTCAACGGAGGCAATAAAATGTCTGTAAACAAGAATAAGTACGTCTGGACGCTGATCCCGAACGAGCATCCTGGCGCTAATGTCCTTGAGCCACACAGAAAAAAAAATCCAAAATGCAGTAGCACGTCATTCAGCCCTTTGCTCAGTTGCATCATCATTGAGATTTTACGATTGCACCTCTATTGCAGTAATGCCAGCTTGTTTTTCTCTTTTCTTCTTCGAAGATCAATGCCCACAAGGCATTTTGCTGCTCCACTATGCATATTGAATGTTGGTACGTGTCTTAACCTTACGGATGTGTTTAATCCAATGTCTCCCGAGCTTTGACCCAAAGTGGCTTTCTTTTGTAGCTAAAAGCATTAATGAAATGTAACTTTCTTTATATGTAACTATATTAACTTTAATTCGAAATAATTTATTCCCTTGAAACATATCAGCTGATTTTTTTCCTTCATGATGCCATATTCAAAAAATTTTAGTACTTTACAATATTTTCTGTGTGACAATTCTCATTTACTGTTTGTATTGATATCATTTTGAAACGCTGCCTACGTCGAACAAGCTCGTCATGGAGATGCACAGTTTTTTCTTATTTTGGAAAACCCTAAACTGCAATGGCCTTCAGTCCGAACTGATCAACACTAACCTCGGATTTTAAATCCCTTAGAAGATCATCACCAATCATAGCACAATTTTTTTTTCTTTTCAGCCCAACTCATGTAATATTCTTACCTCTCTGAAACGCTTAGACCGAAACAAAAGTAAATGAAGTAAAGACAAAAGTTAAGTCCGAAACAAAAGTAAAGTAAACAGGTAAAGGCGACTCGATTCAGACACATTTCTTTCCTATTATCGCAAACCGCCTATCTTTCGGCCGCAGTTCTCTCATCTTACCACTGAAATTGCCATCCGCAGAAGGATCGTTTAGAGGTTACTTACTCTGAACAAAGACCTCCAGACCGAAAAATTATAGCCACGTCTATAATTCTCTTTTTTGCCGTCTTTGGCACTTGGTCTCATTTATCGCCGGCCTCGTTCCATGGCAGTTTATGTCGGAAGCCAAGTTTTCATTTTCTTTTACGAAATTGTATGTTGCACGCACTGCTGATCGCATCTCCCCACCAACGATATATGTATCTTTGGGGCTCGGTTAGAAAAACAGCGGTTACGGCTCATTGACGCAACGGGATCCCCATGTGGGAGCAATCTAAGCGCTTCCCCTGGTCTGGGCGCGCGGGCGCTTTTATGGCCGATAGACGATATGCAGCCAGGGATCACTACTCCGCGGCCAGCTTCCCCTCGTATAACGACCCATGCGGCGACCCTCAGATGGCTGCTGCTACGCGTGGCTCGCGCAGCCCGACTTGATCGCTTGCGTATGCGCTACGCGAGGAGCTAGCTGTTCTCGTGTTAGCGGTCTGCTACTTCGGCTGCTGACAGTAAAATTGTTGCAGTCCCGATAAACGCCTATCAACGCATTGTAACAGTGATTGCGAACTCAACAGGGTGTCTAATGAATTATGAAAATGTTTAGCCTCTGAGGTAGCTCTTCTCCTCAATGCCTCGGAACTCATTCTAGGGAAAAATACCAATACCAAGCCGTCTTATTACGAGTATGGAGGCATTATTTCAAAACAAAACTTCCTGCTGTGATCTGTCACGTTGGAGATGACTACAACAAAGAAAGAAATAAAGAAAGAGAGAGAAAACGAAGAAAAGAAAGAAGGGAAGAGAGAGAGAGAAAAGATAAATAAATAAATAAATAAAAAAAAAAAAAAAAATAAATAAAGAAAGAAAGAAAGAAAGAAAGAAAGAAAGAAAGAAAGGAAGAAAGAAAGAAAGAAAGAAAGAAAGAAAGAAAGAAAGAAAGAAAGAAAGAAAGAAAGAAAGAAAGAAAGCATGCGCCAACCAAGCCAGACGATTCACGTAAGCAGATCGATTCCTTCATCGAGGAGGGAATAAAGAGTGATGTTCCACTTGGTTCTAAATATGCACATGGCAGATTCCTTGCATTCCTGCAATGGCCGTGTAAAAGACCTTGAACGATGCCTGTAAAATGTGAGAATTTCAAGAAAACAATCACAATGTTTCCTGGCGTCTGTTGAATGTATATACCAAGGCTCGAGTGGACGTTTTCGTCTGGGGTTTGCCTGGGTCTCGGGCTGAATTGTCGCGTGCAAATTATTTTTATAGCCTTATGTCTTGCAATGTTCAGCCTATCCGCTCAGATCTTTGCCGGAAGTTTGTGCTGGTCAATCCTTTCAACGAAGATTTTCGTTAATCCCACCTACGGCGATTGCATTCATTGCTGTATAAATCTTATAAACTCTTTTGTTCTTCTGGAAGGCGGTCTTTCCAGCGGGGCACAGGACTGCCGATGTTGAAAGCGGGCTGATGTATTGTTCTCGTTCCTTCTTTTACAAGAAGTCAGGATTGGGCTTCGCTGACGACTGTCACGGGTGTAATACATACGCGTTGCTGCCATGGCTTTGGCTTTCCTCAGAATTGCCTACGTTGCGATTTTTTTTGCCTCGAATTTACACGCCGAATAAAAGCCGCATTCATTTCTTTGAAGATACAACGACTGGGACACTAGACACTATGACCCGGATGCCATTTTCCTGCGTCGGCAGTCCGCCGTCTAGAATGCGGTTCCGGCCCTGTTGTTCGGGTTCCATCGTAAACTGTAGTGTGGATTGTGTGGAGATCAAATGAATTGGAAGCTTTCCTATCTGTCATCTTTTCACAATGCAGAACAAATTATGTAAATAACATGCGACCATTTTGGCCGTGGATTGAAGGTGCTGAGCGTCCTCAACCCACGATATTCTCTGTGGCATAAAGATATCCTCCACGGTCAAACTGGTCACTGTGACCGGCACAGACTACACCTGTGCAGTCCCGCTTGCCCACTTGTAAAATTGACTTTGCAATGAGAAAAACCTATGAGCTCACAAACCTCAAGGAGGCGGGTCACTGCGACGACAGAATTGTTACGTCGTTTAGAGGGCTGTCGTAAGGAGTGCTGTCTTTTCTTTTTCACTTTCTAGACTCTTGTCAAGCATTAAGGAGTCGAAGCTGCGCCATGTTTTGTCGAGAGCAATCAGTGAGAACATTTTTAGCACACCTAGCAAGAAGCAGTTATGTCATGTTTTGATTACATTTAGGCCTCCTCAAAGTAAACAATTTGGTTCCGTACCTATCAAGGCAATCTTAAACAAACTTGATACATCACGACTGCTGACCAGCCAAGTTCCCGTTGCCGGCCCCATGCGAGCCTTTCGGACGTAATGCGTTCATAAATCTTTTCTTTCTATCACAACTGTCGCACCCTGATGCTGTGCTATAATCACGGCCTAGGTTTTGCCGCTGGACTCTTCTTCGGCGGTTGTAGCGTAGATTTGAGAGGAAGTTTTAGCGATGGCACACCTCAAAATCTGCAGTACGGTTTCTTTTTCAGCGGGACTACCACAAGAGAATCACACATTCTGGGGTCGCCGACGCCGTCAATGTAATGTCACCTAATCTCTGTCCAAAACCCAGCTCGAAACCCACCAGTTTCGGGAGAATATTAGCATCAATGCACCACCGAGCTCACTTACGTCCCAGAAACCTCTGATAAGAACGTCAGAGCTGTCCCGCCTTCTTAACGCCGGACTTTGTCCGCATCCCCCCCCATAGCATTTATTTCTTTCTCTCTTCCTGCGCGGTGCTAGCGCGCGAAATTGCTTAGCGAGAGTGACAGCCGAGGTCGTGAGCTGCACACATATATACAATTGTAGCAGTGCGCATTCTAGATAGCGCCGGTCTTTAAATCGTATCCTGCTCACCTCTGCTAGTAGTAGCCCGAATAATATGTCTTTTAGTGCCCCGAAGCTCCAAGTGGGCTATACGGGATGTTATTCTGCAAGGCTGGTGACTGATTACGACGAGCTGGGGTTCCTCAAAGTGCGTCAACTTCGCACAACACAAGGGGATTTTGCAGAGCACCTCCTCTATAAACGCTGATGCTACGGCCGGGATTTGATCTTGGGACCTTTCGGCTCAGCAGTCAAACACCATAAGCCGCAGAGAAATTACGATAAGTTTAACGTAACTGTGCTGTATGCTAACGTACTATCTTAGGCAATAACAAGAATAAAAAGTCAAGGTCCGCGGTGTTGGTATTATAGTTGGTATTTATTCCATGCCTGAAATTACTTAGAACCCTGTGATAAGATGCAAGAAGGCTTGATTACTGATACTTCAAGGCAAGCTGTGCTCTAAGTGTGCTTGCTATTCACCCATCCCACTTCCTGGAACACTCAGGACAGCACCAAGAACGCGTGAAACTGAAGACGCGGCTCTGAGAGGACCTCTATAGTGCGTGCATCAACATCATCATCGCCAGTCGTAGCAACAGCAGCCGCCGCCTCACAGCTGCGCACACTGCAAGACGAAGACCGCTTGCCATTGATCTTCAATAAACCTTGTTCTATGCCAGCTGCGGCCACCCTCTCACTGCAGGCTTTCTTATCTCGTCTACCTTCCTGGCACTCTGCCACGCCTTGTCTTATCGTCTCTTGCTAGCCCCTTCGTTGCCCTCTGAGACGTTAGGTTATTTGGCCTCCGCATTACATACCCTGCTCACGAGCATTTCCTGTGTTTAATTTCATCTGTGACTTCATAAATCGCGCTTTTTTTTCCCAGCGCACTCGGGTGCCTGCTTGTAGTATGTTAATGTAGCCTCTGTCATTTCCCTTTGTACAGTTCGCGGCGTTGTCACAATTTAATTTCATGCCTGTCGTAAACAGGTCTTCCCATCCAAGACAGTAGAACAAAAAGTAGTTTTAATATTAGACTATTGCGCCACCATTGCGCTTTCAGTGTTCAGATCATCAATACTTCCCACTAACACAGGCATTAATGGAAGCAAGAATTCCCTTTAAGATTTGTAATTAGCCGCAAGATGCTTCTTGATATCAAGAACGCTTACACAACTATTTCTTCGACAAATGTTTTAACTGCAGCAATTGGAGTTATCAAAATATTGCCTTTCATAAAGAACTTGTGTGGTAATAACGCAACTTGTTGAATGACGTTACAGTGATTATAATGAGGTAGCAACGATTTATTAGGCCCACAGCTGTATGACGTGTTCAGTTGCACCGGACGTGCTTTTTTTCCCTGCATAGTTTTGCCATCTCTGTATGCATACGTATGCGTGCTTGTGCGTGCTTGTGCGTGCGTGTGCGTGCCGTGCTTGTGCATGCGTGTGCATGTGTGCGTGGGAGCGGGCATGGGAGCACGTATGTGTGTGGCTTGAAAACCAGCGCACACTGAATGCATTAATGCTTAATATTAGTTAAAGTTAAATACCTGGGCAGAAGAAGCATTATTTTAATTAATATGTCAACTACTGACCAGATATGCAAATCACGAAGGGAAATGCAGGTCTGTCACAGTTTTAGGTCGACATTTCTAAGGTAAACAAAACACGAAATAATTGAAATCGGGTATCCAAAAAGTAAATACGTTTCTTAATTCGCCCGTAAGACAACCACAAATTTAAGTCCTGATGCCCTTCCAGACATGAAAACTGCACGTCTCTCGTGCTACGTGTCATATTTCACTGTCGTGTCAACGTCCGGCTGACGCACACACAGTGGGAACACAAATACGCAGGCAGAGTGGCCAAGAGCGACCTGTCGCGTTGATAGCAGCGGTCCGCTG
>JARKHS020012865.1:0-70399 GCA_030143305.2 Amblyomma americanum
TAGTCGCAGAGGTTGTTAATGAAACGGTTGTCCATTGTCCACTTCACGAAGTCACTTTCGCGGTTCCACCGCAGGCCCACCTCCCTGAGGAGCCGTTTTCTGATAGCAGCCGTCGCTGGGCACGTCCACAACAAGTGCCGCACATCACATATGTCCGGTGCAGCGCCACAGTGAGGGCACCTGTCAGGTAGTGGCAGATCTTTGGCACGCCACCGATGACGGACAGATGGTGTCAGAGCCGCCCCTGCCCGAATCCGGCGCACGGATACCTCCTCCTGCCGAGTAAGACTACGGGGGAGAGGGTGCGAACACGGAGGAATTAGAGCGCGTGTTCGCTGGCGCAGAACTTCGGAATCGGAAACGTGGGACAGGAACGGATCTGGGGGAAGAGGGGAAGGTGGCGGATCGTCTAATGTATGAAGATGAGTCATAGCATCCGCTTGAATGTTATGTGGATCCTGGGCATGGCCGCGAATCCAGTGTATGCGCACAGGACATGGATACTTTGCGCAGAGCACATGAATAGATTGTGAAATCTGGAACGTTCGTCGAACAGCCTTCAGCTGTTTAAGGGCGGCGCGGGAGTCGGTGTAAATGTGAACTGTATTGAATGTTGGAACGAGCGGAAGGGAAGCAATGGCATTGTAAATGGCTTGAAGTTCCAATGCCAGGGGAGTGCACGTATCCGCAGTATACGTCGCGCGAGAGTTGAGATGCGGATGAGATGGACTATACACAGCAGTAACTCCCCTCTCTGCAGAATGAGATGCATCCGTGTATAATATGCACCCTTCAGGCAGATACGCTGCTGATACCGACGGGGAAACAGTGGGGCGATTGTCAGTGAGCTGGCAATAGGACCACGGTGGAAGTGTCTTTAAACGATGAAGTTTGAGAGACTGTTTTCGAGCTCTATTTGCCACCCGTTGGTCGATGATCTCACTGAGTGTATTAAGTTGGGCGAACTCCTGTAGCACAGGTATGGGTGTTAAACGAGGCAGATATGTTATGACGCGCATAGCCTCACGATTGATAGCTTCAAGGGAGTCCCACTGTCTGCGGGTGAGACGTTGAAATTGAGCCTGATATACTATCCGTGGCTGAAGGATAGAGCGCACAAGCTGGCGGGCCGTATGAGCACGTGCGCCACCAGAGCGCATAGCTATGCGACGAATCAGACCTAGAGTAGCGTGAGCCGATTTACGGGTGGCTGTCAGCCACGGGGTGCCAGTCCCAGATGTATGGAGGAGAAGACCAAGAATACGAACAGTTTCTACCTGAGGAATCAGAGAATTATGTACCGTAAAATTTAAAGGGGGAGCTTTCCGTAAGGCGGCTTTATTTCCAATTCGAATGAAACATGATTTAGTAGGAGAGAGTGTTAGACCCAAAGGTGGGAGGCGAGATGTCAATACATCCAGCGCGTGTTGAAGGACCGACTGATGAATAGACGCATCTGGATGACAGCACCACAAGGTGATATCATCGGCATATGCAAGCACGCGGATAGAAGGGATGGTCTCTAGGGCTCGAACCAGAGGAATTAAAGCCACATTAAATAATGTGGGGGCGAGAACGGAGCCCTGCGGCACTCCTCTATTGGAAGTGAAATTACCAAAGGGCTTTCCGTGGACACGCACGCTGAAGGTTCGATTTGCTAAAAAGGCGTGAATGGAGAGGAGGAACCGGTGAGGGAGACCAAGAGTTTGAAGGGAGGCAAGAATGGCAGAGTGAAGGATGTTATCATATGCCTTTGTTATGTCTGTAGCGATTACGGTTCGTACAAGGTGACTCTGTGGAGAGTGGTCAAGCACGTCAGCAGCCAAAGTAGCAAGGCCGTCCTCCGTTCCAATATGTGGGCGGAAACCAATTTGGGAATCTGGGTAACAATCATGGGATTCCAGCCACCATGATAAGCGTGCGGCTAGAATGTTTTCATAAAGCTTGCAGATGGTAGGGGTAAGGGAAATTGGACGAAGGGCCGAGAGAGATACTGGAGGCTGACCTGACTTGGGGATTGGAACCACAATAGAATGCTTCCAGTCTCCCGGCATGACGCCAGAAAGCCACACTTCGTTAAAAGTATCAAGTAGGGTTTCCAAAGCCCTCCCTTCCAAGTTACGGAATAAGGAGTTAGGTATGCCGTCGTGCCCGGGAGTAGTAGTAGTTTTTAAACGGTCAATGGAGGCCAGCAGCTCTGCCATGGTGAGGTCAGAAGTAATCCCATCGGGGGGCTCTGTTACCGATAAGTCAGGTGGAGACGTAGCGGTGCAGTCATGGTTTGGAAAAAATTGACGGGCCGCTTGTTGTGCAAATGTGTCCTCATCCACATTTAGCGCGAGGCGAATGCTCTCTGTGTAATCTGCAACCTGAGAAGGGCGCTCCATGGCGTGAAACACTCTCCAAAGATGTCGATTGCCCTGCGTAGAGGACAGGCGGGCACACCATGCAGCCCAGCGTTGCCTGCCTAGCCGCTTTGCATAGCGCCGCGCCCGTGCGGTAGCGCGGTGAAGAGTAGGAAGAGCCGAAGGGTCATCGGGGTGACGAGTAGCGTAAAGATCCGCCTGGCGACGAAGAGCCCACAGATTCAAGAGATGTATGTCCGGGTTTGGGTCATCTTCATTTACAGTAGTGGTAATAGTGTGAGTAGCGAGAACATCAGATAGAGTAGACAATGCTGAAGAGGGGTTGAATGTAGATAAATGATTGTCTGCGCGTACAGAATCCCATGATGTTATTCGTACAGTGCGGCGTATTTTCCGTAGACGCGTGGGCGTGAGGGAGATAAAAATAGGGCTGTGATCGCTACCCCAAGTATCAGAATCAACAGCCCAACGAGGGTTACCGGGGCCTAACCACCAAGTCAAATCAGGTGAATACGGGCCACCTCGTGGGCGGGTAGAAGTATTCGGGTGGTTTAAAAGTTGAAAGGAATGATCTGAAAAGCTCCCTTGGATGTGTGAACCCCTTGAGGAATCCGATGGGTAACCCCACGCAGTGTGTGCGCCGTTGAAGTCACCGCCAACTAGAATAGGGATACCCGAATTGGTAGAACGTAGAAAACGAACCCATCCCAGATTGGGAGATGCGGAGCCAGGACGACTATAAAAAGAAACTAGAATAAGGGGTGTGCGTGCAGGTTTTACGAGAAGGGCGACAACCTCTTGACGTGTGTTGCACCACCGTGAAAGGTCGAGCGGTGTGTGCGGAACTGAACTGTGAATATAAATTGCAGATTTACCTGGGCTGAGGGAGGAGGCGGTGCAACGGCGATCAGGGATAGATGGTGAATGGTATGCGCAGAAACCTGAAAGGCGTGGGAGTGCATTATGCTCTTGCAGTAGGAACGCCCATGCCCTCAGCTTTCCGTCGCGAAGGCGGATGTTCACTTCAGAGGCCTTATTAGCGAAACCGCGACAGTTCCACTGCACCACCACCGATGATGATGCGCTATCCATGACGAGGCCGAAGAGCTTCCACGATGAGGGATGTCACCTGCTTCATCAGCGCTAATATCTTGTCCACTGTCGGGGTAGTCACGACTAACAGGTGGTCGGCACCTGATTGTGGGCCAGTGCTTACCCTAGGTGATTCCTCTGATGATTGCTCCCGAGTTATGAGAATTCTTCGAGAGGATTGAGAACGACGCTGTTCCCGGCGCTGGGTGAGTTCGTCTAGTCGGCGGCGAGCCTCCGCGATTGCATTGTCTAAAGCTGTGTCTTCATCTGTAGTATCCACATGTGATGGATGCACTGGACGTTTGGGCGTACCATTTGATCCGGGAAGGTGAGCCGCTTGTGCATATGTACGCTGGCGAGGAGACATATGGTGAGCAGCAGGCTCAGATAAAGGAAGTTCAGGGAAGTCGTTGTCGTCACATGCGAGAGCTGCAAAGCGATTACTTGTAGGAACATCCATTTTTGCAGGCGACTTGTGAAACTTCTTCGCTTGCTTCTTCTTTGGACAAGCGGGGGAGCGAATGTCATGGTCCGGCGATTTGCACAGGGCACAATGAGCTGTTGGTTCATTCATGTCGGCCACAGCTGCTGGATTAGGGCAGGTATTTTGCATATGTCCTTCTTTGTGGCAGTGATAGCAAAAAATACGACGAGGTCGGAAGGGCTGTGGTTTGACGATCGCACCGTAGTAGGTAAGGTACTTCGGGAGAGTCAACGGGCCTTGCAGGATGAGCAGGTATGAGCCCCGGCGACCCATAGGCCGTGCTTGCAGTACAACATGAGTTGAGCAGCGAATATTTGCGCGCACCTCCTCGGGAGGGCTCGTGCTGTCGACATGATAAACCATGCAGCGGAGTGTGTCAGGACCAGATGCAAAATATATTTGCACCGGGACATGCTTGCTGTCATCCAGGGGGATCCGCGTAACTGCGCAAAGTTTCTGGGCGTCCATCAAGGATGACAAGTTTACCGTGATGGTGTTCGATGGGCGATGGACGACAAACCCGCAGTAGTTCGAAGAGCCAAGGGCATGGTCAATTGTGGCTTGAACATTCCGGGCAGGGATGGCAGTCATATCAAAGCGCAATGTAGGCTTGATGGTAACGCGGAACGAGTTCGCAGCAGGCGGAAGAGAGCCTTGACTCACGGGAGGCATCTGTGGAGGAGGCTCAGACGCTGGTGACGGCCCTTGGTGGGAATACTGAACTGGCGCGACGGGCACAGTTTCTTGAGGGAGTGGCACGGGCACGGAGGCGGTAGAGCAGTCCATGTCACAGGCCAAAGTCGTAGCATCGGAAGACGGCGCAGGCTGGAGGCCTAGAGGCGCTGACGATTGCGTGGACGTGGAGGCTGCGTCAGGTGGCAACACAGCGGGCATCCGCGTAGCCGTCGTCGACAACGCAGAATCCATGCAGACGCGTAGCGCGGCCTCGCTCGGCAGCGCCGAGCTAAGCCTAGCTTGCCCCTGAGGGTTCCGGTTGGGTTTTCTCACTTGAGAATGCGCCCGCCGTGCCGGGAATTTCTCCGTAGGGGCGTCGTCAGCATTCGGTCGCACGGAGGGCACTGTCCGACCCACGCCACACACGAGAAGACAGCGAAAAGCGAAAACACAGACCTAGAAGCAGACACTTATCCACCCACTAGGTCTTCGTCTTCTCTCCTTCACAGTACCATATGTTTGTATAAAAGCGAAGGAGCGAACGCTCCTCGCTTTTGGTTAGCCCTATCGCAGAGGGATGAAAGCGACTATGCTGTGCTTGATATAATAGAATCATTTGTTCGTAAGTGATAGCCGTGTTAGGTTCTGATATCTCAGGTGGCGAGTATCGGGCGATGTCTGGTGGTTGAGCGCGCGGGCTGAGGCGTCTGCAGCCTCGTTTCCCTCTAGTACCGCATGTGCTGGGGTCCGGAAGACGACACGTGTGTTCGGGCAATCCCGGTACTCGCATCTAAGTAAAATTATGGCGGCGCGTTGAGATAAGCGTCCCTGTTCGGAGGATCCTTAATTTCCAGGTGGTATCATAAGCCTTCTCCATATCAAAGAAAACTGCTAGACAGGGTTGTTTATGCATGATTGCCGTCAGTACTGTGTTTTCAAGGCGTACGAGATGGCGAGATTTTGAACCAGATTTTTTAAATACCCACTGGTGGATGTCAGTTATTTCAGTAGATCCAAGAACAAACAGCAACCTAATGTTCACAACGTTTTGAAACGATTTAGCGAGACAGCTTGTAAGAGCTATGAGCGTGTAACTGCAGGGTGAGGTTGGTGGTTTTCTATGTTTCAATAATAACTATAACGGCCTCTCTCCACGCTTCGGGTATTTTCCTGACATCCATATCTTGTTAAATAATCTGAAAAGAGCTTCTACAGAGGGCTGAGGAAGATGTGCTAGCATTTCATTTTCTATTTGATCAGCGCCGGGCGCAGTTTGTCTGCTGGTAGAAAAGTTTGTATGTTCGTATGTGCTGCCGCTTGTTAAAAGTCGTCGTTTCTCCGTTGCGCTTTTGTAGTTTAAAAATTGTTCTGTGATGTGTGCAGAGCTGGAAACACTTGAGAAGTTCACCGAAACGGACTGCTTGTTCATGCATACTTGTTTTTGTACCAAGTGCTGTAAGAAAGGAATTCTGAAAGGGGAGAAGCTCCCAATCAGTTTGAGAACTTGCTCCCACATTTTTTTGGATGAGATAGAAGTATTTATACATGATAGATAGGTTTGACATGCAGTTTTTTCCGCACTGCGACGGATGTGTCGTGCTTCTGCGCGTGCGTTTTAAAACGTATGAGATTCTTGGCCGTCGGATACTTCAGTGAAATTCACCAGGCTATATTCTGTTTCTTTTTTCATTCTCTGCAATCTCGGTTATATCAAACCTTGTGGTTTTGGCGTACCAGTCCCGAAGACTGAGGAACGGCTAGGCGTGCAGCAGTTATAATACACATTGTAGTCATTTCTTTGAGTTCGTCTACACTAAGGTAGCCGGAAAAAAATTCTCCAGTGTGGCCTTTTTTCGAAATAGCACCCAGTCAACTACGTGGAGCGTCCAACGACCTGGTTTACTAGAAATAACTGATGGCAGCGATGAAAGGGTCATTACTACAAGAAGGCCATCACTTGCGTAGGGGTTATTCAGAAAATCCCATGTAAAATCGATAAAAACAATAGGTGAAGAAAAGGAGGCCTATACAGCTTATTTCTCCTGCACTTGGTGGGCAGCATGCGGGTTTCCCTGTATTGAGGAGGCAAACATGATTGGAGAGTATAAAATCCTCATAAATACAACCTCTAGTATCGGCTTCTACACTTCCCTAAAAACTAGAGTGGTTATAATCTCCAAAGACCAAATATGGTTCTGGCAGGTATTTAAAAATTGCCTCTGGGTCATGGAGTGTTACTGATAATTGTGGCTCGAGTATATAGACTTCATTGTTTTAAAATGTACCACAGTGACGGAAACAGCTTCATATGTAGTTTTAACGTTGACTTCGCGAGCTGCAACACCAGTCTGCATTATAATAGCGATACCTCCAGAGAGCGCACTTGAGTGCTCTCTCACAACGGATGAGTTTATATTTCTTTAAAGAGTTGAGGTCCTCAGTTTGGTTCCTGTAAGCATAACGCACCACGGGAGAAACTAAGTTCAAGAGGTCTATTAAAGCGCTCTGGTTGTTCAATATTCTTCGGCAGTTCCAATGAATTAAGAATGCAATTTTAGTTTTTTGTGGAGACGCGGTTAAAAACCTCGGTTGCCGGTTTCATAGGCCTGTTATTTCAGTTTTTGGCTTCCTGGCACGCTCTGCTAAACTGTGCCGCCTCTGAATTGTGGATGTTTTGGGGATTGTGTCCACTGCCTCACCGGAGGCGCTGCAGTTCCGCGGAGAAGCCGCCGGTGTGCGAGATGCAAACCTCCCCCGGTGAGAGTTTTTTGGGCGGTCGACTCGACGGCAGACCCTTTTCTACAGGTGGCGGGGCGGCTTTTGCCACGTCTGCCAGGGGCGCAGATGACCCTGGCGCAGGCTTACCATGGGTGGCCTGGGCAGGTGCAGAAGCCTAATGTGGTGCCCCGCCCCGTCGCACCACATCGGCCAATTTTGTTCATGTACTGAAGGAGAACATGGAAATAGCACGTGAGTGCCGTTAACGTGCTTCTCTGAAGGAAATGTTTTCCTTTGTTTTCAGAGTAATTATTCCTTTTTCAGTTTTACATGTTGGGCAAGACATTCAATTAACGGGGTGATCTTCAGAGTTCGCGCAGGACGGTGCTGCCACATAGTTCTCAGGAAAGTGATCACCTGAGGCACATTTCGCGCACGTTTTGCTGACAGTGGAAACACCGTCACGGTTTCGCGATGTAGTGTCGGACGTTAATTTTCAGGGAACCAAACCTCTATTGATTCGGAGACTGTGCTCGACCTGAAAGTGAGGACAAGATGTTTTGTTGGCATTTATTTGTGTTCATTCGTGATTGTGATGCGGTGAACACCGATGACATTTTGGTCGTTGAGACCCTGCAGTATTTCTTCTTGGTTGACCTTGAGGAAGTCGGCTTAATAGATTACACCCCGGACGGTGTTTACGGATCTGTGTGGAATTGTTGAGTCTTGAGTTTTCGCAATTTACTCTATGGTGGAGAGTTCTGAATATTGCACATTGTCTTTAAGTTCCAGTAGGAGGTTGCCACAACGCAATTTGTTAGCTTGTAACCCGTGCCGGGTCACGCTTTTTGCCGCCAATAATGGGGATATTGTTCGAGCAGTTTTTTCTGCGTCTTCGCTGTTCAGAAAGTGGAATTTCGGGAGAATTTCTTTCGATTTCTAGAAGTACTGGGCAGTCACCTCGGTCCGCACTCTTTTTGAGGGCGATTGCTTCGTTGTAAACGAGGAGACATGGAATATGTGCATTGCTCGGCCACGGTGCCAGCCGCCCACCATGGAGCCCAACGAGGGGAAGGGACAGGTACTTGAAAACAAGCCCTGTCCACACCACCTGTACACACCAACTATAACCAAATATGGTGGAATCCAGAGTAGTAAGGCACGCAAGGTTAACCCTCGGCACCTGGAAAAAGTCCTTAAGAGAGGAGAAGACATGAAAGCCCTGTGAAAGAAGACAAGAAATTGAAAGTGGCATAAGAAAAGGCGCCTGCCGATTTCACCTGGTCGGGTTAGTCTGGAGGAGGCCTCTACGGGAAAACGTGTCGTCACAACTCACCATCATCTGCATGTTGCAGATGCCGCTGAGGCGGCTGACACCTGCGTCCCGTGGGTGACAAAGCCACTGTGCTTAAGCCGTGTCGGGCTGCAGAGAAATTCGCGTTTTAGTTCGTAGGCGATGAAGCAGGACCTGACCTGTCCGGCCCTCTCCAATGCGAACTAATTGTAGAAGTAGTTTTTTGGAGGCCTGCCGACGAAACGGAAGGCAGCGCCCATCTTAGAATTCTAAGACCTAGCTAGAAGCCTGGCGTGGAACTCCCAGCAAAAAAAGGCAGCGAGTAAAGAATTCTTCTGGTCCAAATAGCTCAGCGCACCTTTAACGCTGTTAAAGAACCACTGCCTCACTTCGTATCTGTTAAGCGCTTCAGTATGTTTAGTCGTAGTAGCGGAGAGCAAACAATGCTGTCCACCGCTCTCTTCCACGTCACACGTGAAGCAAGGATGGCGCCCAGGAGCCTCGTATAAAATGGCTGAAGAATGTGGGTTCCTTGTATTCGTAGACCTAAGAGCATGCAGCGACGCCTTTCGCCCGGGAAGAGCACAAAGCAGCACTTCTCTGCGGACAGGAAGAGACCTGACGCGGCGAAATGGGTCTGTGTTGCAGAAAGAGCCCGCTACGCTATCACCGTTAGACGCTTAGGCCGGTAACCTAACACCTAAAGGCAGATGTCGTCAGCCTAACTGGACATTCCCAGCGGTGTACAGACATGCGGTAGGGCGTCCGGCAGGACTGCCATAGCAATGTTAAACAACAGCGGCGATAGCACATTTCCTTTCAGCACTCCTTCAAACAATATTTATGGTAGTAAATGTCTTTCTAAGGCGGACTTGCATCCGGGGGTAGCAGAGAAATCTTTGAAAGAAACGTAGAATGCACCCTGTCGCCTTCATGCCATGTAGCTAAGATTGAATGGCTTCTGGTAGAACAGTCATTAGCCTTCGGCACCTCTAGGAACAAGGCAAGAGTTGTGGCTTGTGGCTTAATAAATGCCACGTAAAAAATCCAAAATACTGCCGTGCGAGCTCAGACGGGAACGAAACCCGGTCGTACTAGTTGGACAGAAGCGTCCGGTCTTAGCCCACCAGGACAGCCTGCTGCGTTGAGACACGCGAGATGAGCGACATCGGTCTGTACGAAGAAAGGTTCACTGCGTCTTTCTGGGGTTTCAATACAGGTACCACCCACGCTGTCAACCAGGCTGAGGGTCTGTTTTCGGCTTCTCAAATTTCATTTAAGAAATTTCGCAGGTAATGCGGTTCTTCCTCCTCAGGATTTGAATTCATTTCATTCGACACGCAGTCAGCACCCATTGTGCATCGTCTCCGCAATCCCACAAGGGAAGTCCGCCACTCTTGCATTGTGAACAGAGAGTCCATGGCAGTCGGTGTCAAGTCCACGCAAAGAGCGGCAGAGAAACGTGCTCGCCCTAGAATATAAACATCGGCAAATCTTTCAGCACTACGTGTAAAAGTTCGTTTTAAATGTAACGTCAGTATGTGAAAAGCCTTAGTCAGAGGAGATTTTCCCGAGAAGTGGTTCACATTTACCAATTTCGTGAAATTGGCGTGAAAGTCATTAGTTTAGTGCAAAAAAAAAAGCTGACTGTTCTCTTCTAAGCCTTTTCGAGTACTGTCTAATCCGAATTTAGCCGACTGAACGTTGTTTTACAAGGTGGATTACCCTTTGTCCGCGTGAGCCGCCGCTCTGCCCTCCGTATTCCAGCGCAGAGTTTTTCAACTTGAGGTCTGACACTCGGAAAGAAGCAGGTGGGTTGAGCGACATAGTGGGTGCTATGTGAGTTCTTTTCATGACGGCTAAGATGTCCTCAGATTGTGATTTTGACTGATGCCGGTATTCATTTAAGTCAGTCACTCGGCCTTCTCTAACCCCTGATGTCCTGACACCAGATGAGTGAATAAAAATTTAAAATTATCGCTGCTGAGCTTGTGTGTTGTGGTTTGTTGGGTTGAATGGCGCATAAGCAACCAAGGCTATAACGCGTCATGCTCAAGGTATCAGGAATTGATTTATGCAGATTTTTACAGATAAAAACTTATGGCTAAGTAGAAAGCTTGATAAGGTATTTCCTTCTACCCAGTATTCAGGGCAAAAACAAGTTTTATATATGGCTAACATTAAAAGTTGTAAAGGAGGTCGGGTAACCCCATCCCTCGTCCTTGACTTGAGGCCCGTAACCATCCAAATAAAACAACCTCAGTCCTTTTCCTCCGGAATTAGAAGGCGGTTGAGGTGTACTAAAATACAGACTAGTAGGTAAAAAATTTTAGTCTCTTGAGAAATCCAGTTTTTTTTTTGAGAAAGCTAAAAACAAATGATATATCAATTATTGCATCATCTCCTTAAAGCAGTGCCGGATGAAAAGGAATGCATTCGGTATAAAATTTAGTAAAGTACTTTTTCTTTAGCTTTTCTAGTTTTGCACAAGACAATAAAGTATGGTTAATCGTAACTTTGTCTCCGCGTTTTTCGCAAACAGGTTGATCTTGTTTAGTGAGTAGGAAATTGTGCGTGAGGTGCGTGTGCTCTATACGCAGACGGCAGATAATCACTTGTTTAAAACGTTCCCGATGGGTGCAGAACTTCCATTCACTTATAACTGGTTTCACATTTTGTAGCTTCTTTTTTACTTCGTTTTCCACGCCGACTGCCATTTCTTTCTTATGTTACGATGTATTAAGTTAATGCAATCTTTTAACGGAATATTTTCTTTCTTTATTTGCTTGTCATGTGCTTGAGCAGCGCATAAATCTGCTCTCTCATTGCCTTTAATTCCGATATGACTTGGTACCCAGCCGAATTTTAGGTTTGTCCTTTAGCTGTGGCTATTACTATGTTGTTGTGTATGATATCAGTAAGTATAGGAATGACTGCATTTCTGGAGTGGAGAGCTGTAAGTAAACTTAGCGAGTCGGTGTAAATGATACTGTTTTTGAGGTTCTCCTTTACTAATTGTTCAATGGCTACATAGACGGCATAACATTCTGCAATGAAGATTGATGCACATTGTGGAAGCCTTACTATTTCACTGCAGTTCCCTTGTACCACTGCACATCCGACGTAAACATCTGTTTTTGAGCTATATTTATAAAAAGTGGTGCAAGTACTGTATTTTTCCTCAAGCGCAAAACATTCTTGTAATATATGCTGTTGTGGAGTTGTTGTTTTTTTGCAGAAATGTGTAAGAGTGCGATCACGGATTTCCGAGAATTTGTACCATGGTGGCAGTGGATCTCGTCTTCCAGCAATGCCAGGCAATGTGTCTAGTACGCCGAAATTTTGGCACATCTATTCAAAACGCAAGAGCAGTGGCCTGGTACTTTGCGACTTGTTGAACAACAGTCTGGATGGGCATTTAGTTACTATTTGGTGGCAGATGTGTTTAGGTAGTGAACGGATTTTAAGCATGTAGCAACATGTGAGCATCGTTCTTCTGTCTGTAAGCGATGGTTTGTACGTTTCTACATAAAGACTGCTTATAGGTGACGTCCTGTATGCACCAGTGGAAAGACGCAAGCCTACATTATGGATCGGATCCAGCCATTTAAGATACGATGGTGTTACGTCTCGCCTACCTACGACGCGCGGTATAGCCGGCGCGGATGCAACGGACGCCGCGGCTTCGTTCATCGCGGCCGCAACGCCTCCCGCCAAGCGCGTCCAGGCATGTTTCAGTGCCACGTGTCGTCGTGCGTGCGTGTGTGTGTGTGTGCATGTTTTGCCCACGCTTGTCAAAGCGCGGCAGCCGGGGAGAGGAGCTCCTCAACTGGGAGGCGAGGAGGTCTGACCGGCGCCGGCCTGGCGGACGCGCCCGTCACGCCTGAACATGTTCAAGCGTCGCCGTATCGGATGACTCTTCCCAAGCCGTTCCCTCTTGCCCTCGACTCCGTGGGTATAAAGCGAGCTGCCCCGGACGCCAACGAGAGACTTCGATTTCGCCCTTCGAGTAACGTGGTCGCCCTGACCGGCTGCTCTTTTGAGATGCCAGAATAAACAAGTTGTTCTGTTGCCAGTCGACTCATCCTTTGCCGGGACCTTCGGATGTTTCCAGCTTTGCCCCAGGCCGCCAGGCCAACGCTACCCTTGGGGCTTGCAACCCAAATGCAACAACTGGTTGCCAGCGGTGAGATCCCGACAACGGAGGCCAGCAGCGAAGATATGCGGTCAACTGTATGCTGAGCAGCACAACGACCATCCGGGAGCAGTGCAACGAGCCCTGTGTGATGACTGGTTGCCTGCAGCGGAACGACTGCGCTGAATTCTTGGCTGCGAGGTTTGGTGAGTGCGGGACTTTCTTCTTCTGAGTTTTGCCAGGCTTTTGTTAGTGTCAGAAACAGAGCTGGTAATTGTGTTGTCGTTGCTGCCGGGTTAGTTTGCGGCAAGACAATAGTAGGCAGTAGAGAAAGCAGCATTCGGAGCAGCCATGGATTTGAAGTCGTTGCGCAAACCGAAATTGCTGGAGCTTGCAAGAGAGTTGGGTCTGGATGTCTCAGACAAACTCAGAAAACCAGAACTGCTAAGGGCTATTCTTGAGTTGGAGGCTGAGGATGACGAGCTGTCGGAATGCCTTGAGACCATTGAGGAGAGGGAGCAAAAAGAGGAGCGCGAGCGTAAAGAGCAAAAAGAGAAAGACGAGCGCGAACGTAAAGATCAAAAAGATAAAGAGAAAGAAGAGCGCGCTTTGGAAATGAAGCGTCTCGAGGTAGAGATGGAACGCGCTCGTAATGGAAGTCAGGCACACGGTGCAGGAGAACGAGTATCGTTCAAAATGACTGACCTGATGCGGCCGTTTAAGCTTGGAGAGGACATTGGTTTGTTCCTGGTTAACTTTGAGCGAACGTGCGAGAAGCAGGGGTTCTCTCGGGAAACGTGGCCACAGCGCTTGCTCACTTTGTTACCCGCCGAGGCGGCCGACGTAGTCGCTCGCTTGAAGAGAGAGGAGGCAGAGGATTTCGACCAAGTGAAATCGAGTCTGCTAAAAAAGTACAGGCTGTCAGCGGAGGCGTTCCGTCGGAAGTTTCGGGAAAATGAAAAAGGCAGAAATGAGTCATATACAGAGTTTGCCTACAGGCTTATGTCAAACATGCAGGAGTGGCTCAAAGAAGAGAAAGCGTTTGGTGACCACGAGAAAATTCTGCAGTGTTTCGGGCTGGAACAGTTTTATAGTCGGTTACCTGAGAACGTGCGGTACTGGGTCTTGGATAGGCCAGACGTTAGTACAGTGGCTAAAGCCGCCGAGCTAGCCGAGGAGTTTGTGACGCGTCGGGCTCGCGGAGCTAAGGACGGTCAAAAGGGTGAATTTGGCTCCAAGTCTGAGAGGCCGAAGTTCACACCCATGAGAGCAAGGGGGGACACGCGTAGTGCGGATGCGAGTGAAAGCAGTCCGACCGAACGTAAGGAGACGGCGGCAGCCGAAGCCGAACGCAGAAAGCGGTTCGAGAGCGAGGCAAGCGCGCGTGTGTTATACGTGCCAGAAGCCGGGTCACTTTTCGGCGCAGTGTCCAGAAACAAAAAGAGAAGTCGTGTGTTTGTCATTATGTAGCACTGACGAGAACATGAAGCTTCTCGAGCCTTACATGCGAGACTTCCTCGTGAACGGGAAAGAGTGCCGAGTGCTTCGTGATTCCGCAGCTACAATGGATGTAGTTCACCCCTCTTACGTAGAACCCGATATGTTCACGGGCGAGTGCGCATGGATCAAGCAAGCCGTGGAAGCTCATAGCGTGTGTCTGCCCGTAGCAAAAGTGCTTATTGAAGGACCTTTCGGAGCACTTGAGACGGAGGCCGTAGTGTCATCTAGGCTGCCCCCCCAGTACCCGTACCTATTTTCGAACAGGTCCGATCACCTCCTGCGCGAGAAGGGGCTTTTGTTTGGTGAGGCTAGCGTTCAGGCCTTAACCAGATCGAGAGTTCGGGAGCTCGCTGCAAAGGCGGTAGTTGCGGGGCCGACGTTGTCGAACAATGAGAAAGGGTCGGAGGCGCAGCAAGCTGATATTCCGAGCACGTCAGAACTGGATAAAATTGAGCCTGTAGCGTTGAAGGCACCAGGTACTGGAGAGGAAATGCCCGACAAGGGAAAGTTAGAAGAGCTTCCGGTCGAGCTTCCGGGACTAGGCTCAGTGACGAACAGGGAAGACACTGATCAGGTCATTAGTGACTTAATCATTAAAGCACCGCTGTCGCCTGAGCAGAAAACCGAACTACACCAACTCTTACAAGAGTTTCAAGGTCAGTTCTCTGAGAGGCCTGGTAGGACTTCTGTCCTTACTCATGATATAGAACTTACCTCCCCAGAGCCAGTACGATCCAAGGCGTACCGGGTGTCACCCCGCCAGCGCGATATTATGGAGGCTGAGGTAAAGAAAATGCTACAGCTCGGTGTTATTGAGGCGGGTGAGAGTGATTATACCTCCCCTTTGATTTTAGTTGAGGTACCGGGCAAGGAACCTCGTCCTTGCGTCGACTACCGCAGGCTTAATTCCATTACTAAGGATCAAATTTATCCGATCCCTAACATCGAGGAGCGCCTTGAGAAAGTTAGTAGCGCTCAGTTTATTTCCACCCTAGATCTTGTCAGGGGTTATTGGCAGGTTCCACTTACAGAAGAGGCTAGTAGGTATGCGGCGTTCATTTCACCAATGGGAACATTCCGTCCTAAAGTTTTGAGTTTTGGTTTGAAGAACGCGCCATACTGCTTTTCAAGCCTCATGGACAAAGTGTTGCGGGGACAGGAAGAATTCGCTTTACCGTATTTAGACGACGTAGCGATATTCTCTGCATCCTGGTCTGAGCATATGGCACACTTGCGGGCAGTGCTAACCCGCCTGCGCGAAGCGGGCTTGACAATCAAGGCTCCCAAGTGCCAATTAGCACAGGCCGAGGTTGTCTACCTCGGTCACGTGATTGGACAGGGTCGTCGCCGCCCCTCTGAAATAAAGGTGGCCGCTGTGCGAGACTTCCCGCAACCGCGCACGAAGACCGATATTCGGTCGTTCTTAGGTGTCGCCGGCTACTATCAGAGGTACATCCCCAGGTACTCCGATATCGCGGCTCCCCTGACGGATGCTCTAAGAAAAACAGAGCCCCAAACAGTCGTCTGGAGCGAGACAAAGGAAAGAGCTTTTAGCGCCCTAAAGAGCGCCCTAACAAGCCAGCCTGTGCTACGATCGCCAGACTACACAAAAGGGTTCGTTGTTCAGTGCGATGCTAGTGAGCGAGGCATGGGCGTTGTACTGTGCCAAAGGGACAATGGAGAAGTGGAACACCCCGTCCTGTATGCTAGTCGTAAGCTGACCTGTCGTGAGCAGGCGTACAGCGCCACCGAGAAAGAGTGTGCGTGTCTCGTGTGGGCCGTTCAGAAATTGTCATGCTACCTAGCCGGCTCGAGGTTTATCATTGAGACGGATCACTGCCCTCTCCAATGGCTGCAGACCATCTCTCCCAAAAATGGCCGCCTCCTGCGCTGGAGCCTCGCTTTGCAACAATATTCCTTTGAGGTGCGTTACAAAAAGGGGAGTCTCAACGGTAACGCCGATGGCTTAAGTCGAAGCCCCTAACGTAGGAATCCGCCTCAAAGTTGTTGGTTACTGATGTTTTCTTCCTGAGGCAGGATTTTTAACATATTGCTTTTGTTTAGTGTTTCAAAGTGATTATGTGCTTTCTAGTGCAATTTTCCAATTTGTGGACGCGTTCTGAGTGCTGCTTGACTACTGTAAGGAACTAGGCAGTAGTATAAAAGGGGAAAGAGCCTGGCAGAGCTTAGTGAGGGTTGTCTCGTGCTTGCTGACTGAGCGGTTGCGTTTCGGCGTAGTTCTAACGCTTGCTGGGAACGAGCACAAAAATGGCAACTCTCCCGAAGTCACTTTGCAGTGCCCTGTATGATCCTGAACCCGAGAACGAGGCCTTCTCTGTGCGCTGCGCTCAAGCAACGTCGAGGGACGATCGGTTTCGATTACGAGCATCATCGAGCGACATCCCTCTGGACAGCGGATGCAGTCCCCTGACCATCGGGATCTCCTTCTCCCGGCGGGGCGGTCTGTTACGTCTCGCCTACCTACGACGCGCGGTATAGCCGGCGCGGATGCAACGGACGCCGCGGCTTCGTTCATCGCGGCCGCAACGCCTCCCGCCAAGCGCGTCCAGGCATGTTTCAGTGCCACGTGTCGTCGTGCGTGCGTGTGTGTGTGTGTGCATGTTTTGCCCACGCTTGTCAAAGCGCGGCAGCCGGGGAGAGGAGCTCCTCAACTGGGAGGCGAGGAGGTCTGACCGGCGCCGGCCTGGCGGACGCGCCCGTCACGCCTGAACATGTTCAAGCGTCGCCGTATCGGATGACTCTTCCCAAGCCGTTCCCTCTTGCCCTCGACTCCGTGGGTATAAAGCGAGCTGCCCCGGACGCCAACGAGAGACTTCGATTTCGCCCTTCGAGTAACGTGGTCGCCCTGACCGGCTGCTCTTTTGAGATGCCAGAATAAACAAGTTGTTCTGTTGCCAGTCGACTCATCCTTTGCCGGGACCTTCGGATGTTTCCAGCTTTGCCCCAGGCCGCCAGGCCAACGCTACCCTTGGGGCTTGCAACCCAGATGCAACAATGGTCTCGCTAAGCCATAAACTATACATCCATAACCTAAGGTAGAGCGTATTACAAAGCGATAAATTTGTAGAAGGCATGTCCTATAGGAACACCAGTGTTTTCGGGAAAGTACTTTGAGTATGCAAAGGGATTGAGAGGCTTTCTTTTTTAACGCATTAATGTGAGGCAGGAAAGTAAGCTTCCTATCAAATGTCATACCTAGAAATTTAAGTTCATTATTTACCGGTAACTCGATTTCGTTAAGGTTAAGGGTGGGATCTGTACGTATGCCTCGTTTTAATGAGAACAGAAGTGCCACTGATTTCTGCGGGGAAAACCGGAAACCATTGTTATCCGCCCATGCTGCCAGTTTATTTATTGTAAATTGTATTTCTCTTTCTCATGTTGATACACTGGAGGATGTACAAGTTATTTGAAGGTCGTCTATATAGACTGAGTACATAATGGACCTTGGGATTATATTACTAAGAGAATTCATTTCACAACGAAAATGGTAGTGCTTAAAATACACCCTTGAGGTACTCCATTTTCTTGAATAACATTCCTCGAAAGGGTTCAGCCTAGGCGGACATTAAATGAGCGGTTAGATAAAAACTCTTTAAGGGAGTTCAGCATTCTGCCACGGATTCCGAGCTCGGCTATGTCCTGAAGGATACCGAACATCCAGGTTGTATCGTATGCTGTTACTAACTGAAACGTGGCTTACTAATGATATCACTGATGCTGAAGTTATTGCCGATTTGCCGAATTTTTCTGTTTATCGGAAGGACCGCACAGATTCTCGAGGGGGTGGCGTGCTGATCGCTGCTGGACCAGAATTATCTTGTTCACCCATCCGTCTCCCATCTAACTTAGAGATACTGTGGCTTTTGTGCCGTACTTCACCGCATTCAGTCATAATCGGCGTGTGTTATAGGCCTCCGCATCCTAGCCCAAACTTTTCTCGTGAACTTAACAATATGCTAAACCAGCTCATGATATCTTATCCGAACGCGCATATTCTTCTGTTTGGTGATTTTATATATCCAGGAATAAACTGGCTCAACCGTTCTCATTCACAGCCAATCAGTGCAGAATCAAGGGATTTTCTAGATGTTTGTTTGAACTTTAATCTTTACCAACTAGTAACCAGCCCAACACGCACCGCAGGCGATTCGAGCAACATTTTAGACTTAATACTAAGCTCTCATCCTGACAGTTTGTCATCCATTACATACTTAGAGCCCATTAGCGACCATAAAGTCATTCAAGCCGATTTTTCCTTCCGCACCGAGCGCCATGAAACACAAAAGAAAACAATCACCCTGTATGACAAGGGTAACTACAATGCCATTAATCATGAACTGAGCATTTTTTTTCCCACTCTTCGAAGCCGGTTATAACCAGAGATCTGTTAACGAGAATTGGCTAATATTTAAAAATAAACTTCATGAACTAACGCAAAAATTTATCCCTAGAATAACTTTTCGTGAAAATCGCTCTAAACCCTGGTTTTCTAAGACACTAAAAAGACTGGAGAATAAAAAGAAGCGGCTTTTTTCGCGCTGCCAAATTTAAAAGCAATTCCGAAGCGTGGCAGAAATACTTTTCAGCCGAAAAAGAATACTTGACTTCCGTCACCAACGCTAAACACTCATTTTTTAACAGCGACCTACCGCGCATGCTATGCGATAACCCCAAAAAATTTTGGCGCATTATCAATCCCGCACCATCACACTCAGTAACTCTCACTCATGCATCCGGTATTCAAGCCTCCGACATAGAATGCGCTAACATCTTCAATACGGCGTTCTCGTCAGTTTTCACCCAGGAGCGCAACCCGCCTCCAAGAATACCTCCTACTAATGCCACCTCACCGATGGACGCAATAACTTTTTCTTCAACTGGCATCTCGTCTTTAATCGAGAAAATGAAACTTTCCTCGTCAGCCGGCATCGACGAGATAAACACTAAACTACTAAAAAACACAAAATGTATCAGTGCAGTGTATCTTGAATTATTGTTTTCGCAATCACTCTCTACAGGTCTCATTCCGGAAAACTGGAAAGTTGGGAAGGTCGTTCCACTCTACAAATCAGGTGACAAAAATTCCCCTCTGAACTACCGTCCTATTTCTTTAACTAGCGTCCCCTGCAAGATCATGGAACATGTCATATACTCTCAGGTAATGGACTTCTTAGACGCTAACAATTTCTTCCATCCATCCCAGCACGGTTTCCGCAAAGGGTACTCATGCGAAACACAACTAGCCATGTTCCTCAACGACTTACATACTAACCTGGACGCTAACCTTCAAGTTGACGCCATCTTTCTGGATTACGCTAAAGCATTTGATAAAGTTCCACATCAACGTTTAATACAAAAACTTTCTATTCTTAACATTCATCCTAACGTGCTAAACTGGATCAAGGCCTTCTTAAGAAATCGCTTTCAGTCAGTCATTGTAAATAACCAGTCTTCCAACCCTCTCCCTGTAACATCCGGCGTCCCACAAGGCTCTGTTCTTGCACCCCTATTGTTTTTAATATATATTAATGATCTCCCTCAATACGTATCCTGCCAAATTCGAATGTTCGCTGACGACTGCGTAATTTACCGCCAAGTAACAAACATAACTGATCATGAAGCCCTCCAGCAGGACCTTAACCAAATTGAACAGTGGTGCACAGATTGGCTTATGACCCTCAACCCTAGCAAATGCAAGCTTCTTTCCATCACCCGTCGCAAAAAGACTCATGCCTTCCAATACAAAATCGCTAACGAGTTCGTAGAATCTGTATCATCTTTCAAATACTTAGGCGTCACATTATCTAATGACCTAACATGGAATGCACATGTTACTAACGTGATATCATCGGCTAACAAAACTCTGGGATTTCTTAAACGTCACCTTCGCCTCACCTCACATCACGTGAAATTGCTCGCCTACAAGTCACTCATTAGACCTAAACTTGAATATGCATCCGCCATATGGGACCCGCATCATATCAACCTCGTATACGATCTAGAAGCCGTTCAAAACCGCGCTACAAGGTTCATTAATTCTTCTTACTCCTACGACGTCAGTGTTTCAGCCTTAAAAACCAAATCAGCACTATCGCCTCTTTCCGTTCGTCGTCGCATAGCCACGCTATCACTGTACCACAAGTTCTTTTACTCATCACTTAACCGTGCCCCTTACATCACGCCAGCATCATACATTTCTCATCGCACTAGCCACACGCTTCAAGTTTTTCGCCCACGTGCCCGAACTGTTACTTTTTCAGCCTCCTTCTTCCCACGTGCAGCTAAGGATTGGAACGGCCTTCCCCAGCACATCGTCCGACATCACCTGTCCTTCATCATTTGCAAACAATCTAAACAACATTTTTTGTTCATGATCACTAATGGCATTGTTTTGTGCCTTTTCCTGCTAATCCCACCCCTTATGTAATACCCCGCGAGGGGTCTTTAAGGTAATAAAATGAAATGAAATGCTTTTTCTAAATCGAAAAAGACGGCAATACAGTGTTGTTTGTGGATAAAAGCTTCTCTGACAGTATTTTCGAGACGGACTAGGTGATCTGGTGTGGAGCATCCCTTTATAAAGCCACATTGATGGATATAAAAAACTTCGCAGGATTGCAGGACAAAAGGTAATCTTATGCTGAGGACACTTTCAAAGGATTTGGCGAGGCAACTGGTAAGGGCTATGGGCCTATAACTGCTAAGACAGGTTTATTCGCTTTAAGAAACGGTACAATAATTGCTCTTTTCCAGGCTTCAGGTATTTTCCCTGATATCCAAACTGTGTTAAAGAATCTTAAGAGTGGTTCTACGGAAGGCTCAGAAAGATGGGCAAGCATTTCATAATGTATTTGTTCAGGTCCTGGGGCAGTTTTTTTTTCCGGCAGACAGTAAATTGTTTATTTCTTGGAAGGTAATTAAATTGTTGTATTGTTCTTTTCCTCCCCCGTTTTTATTGGAAGTCAGTTTTTCGGTTATATTTTTGTGTTTTATACATGACTGCGTATATTGCGATGATCTCGACAGTGCAGCGAACTGTTCACCCAAGATATCTGTCTGTTCCTTTATGCTTGTTACTGTGCCAGGTGTAGTCAAAGTAGGAATTGTGAACGGTGAGAAGTTGCCGTTTAGTTTTCGAACCTGCTTCCACATTTTTTTGATGTGATTTGACTGTTTATAGATAAAACATAACTCTGCCATGAAGCCTTCTCAGCAATCCGACGGATGTAACGAGCTTTAGCTCTTGCCTTTTTAAAATTTACGAGATTTTCATGTGTTGGATACCTGCGAAATTTATCCCAAACTCTATTTTGTTGTTTCTTGCTTCCTTGCAGAATTTTGTCCACCACACTTTGCGTTTTGGTCGCACCACTCCTGAAGACTGAGGGATAGCTAGATATGCAGCATTTAATATGCAATTCGTGAACTTTTCATTTATTTGATCAATGCTCAGATTTTCTAAAACAAATTTTTTCCAATGTGGCTTCTTCCCTAAAAAGCTCCCAGTCTGGCAAATGAAGTTTCCAACCACGCGGCCTAGTTTGGATGATTTCCGGTGGGAATATTAAGCTGATTAAAACAGGGAGATGATCGCGGCCATATGGGTTGTCAATCACATCCCATTTAGAATTGTTAAAAACACAATGGGAGCAAAAGATAAATCATAAATCTAGGCAGCTCATTTTCCCACTGCTTGGAGAACAATAAGTGCGTTTTCCCGTGTTCAGCAGGCATACATTGTTGCAGAGAATAAAATCTTCCAGAATTTTGCCTCTGACGTCCGTATGTTCACTTCCCCAAAAGAAGGAGTGAGCACTAAAATCCCCAACTATAAGATACGGCTTCGGTAGTTGTATTAAAAGTGTTTCTAAATCGTGAAGTGTGACGGTTAGGTGAGGTTTAGTGTATATGGAGCATATTGTTATGGTTTTAAAATCAAGGATGGTGAGAGCAACTGCCTCATATGACGTTTTTACGTCAATTTTCCGAGTAGCAACACCACCCTGGACCACAATAGCAGCGCCTCTAGAGAGCCTGCTTGAGTTCTGTCGGTCGCAGCGAAAGACTTGATGCTTTTTAAGTATGTTTTTTTTTCTGTGGTCCTAGGTTAGTCTCCTGGAGACACATTGCTACTGGTGGTGGGGAGAATGAATTTAAAATATCTGTTACGTCTGTGTAGTTGTGTAAAAGTCCACGACAGATCCAGTGAACTAGAAATGCCATGATTACAGACTAGATAGGGATAAGGCTTAGAACCTAGGTTGGTGGGTCTTTTGGACCAGTTATTGGGCTTTTATCCCTTTTTTTTCGCTCGATAGATTTGATTTGATTTGATTTATGGGTGTTTAACGTCCCAAAGCGACTCAGGCTATGAGGGACGCTGTAGTAAAGGGCTCCGGAAATTCCGACCACCTGGGGATTCTTTAACGTGCACTGACATCGCACAGTACACGGGCCTCTAGAATTTCGCCTCCATCGAAATTCGACCGCCGCGGCCGGGATCGAATCCGCGTCTTTCGGGCCAGCAGCCGAGCACCATAACAAGTCGGGCACCGCGGCTTTTCGCTCGATAGAGTTTTGCCGCCGCTGCAGTGGAGGCGAGGGAGGAGTTGTGTCCATCGTATCCTCCGATACGGTGGACGAACGTGTTGAACGCACGGTTGTCTTCGTTTTGGGCCTCTCCGTATGGGGAGGGCCGTTGGGGCCGGCTGACCTGAAGGGCCACGCGGCCATTTTTGTGGATGGTGGCGCAGAACTAGCTGCGGCCACCAGGGGCACGAATGGCCCTGCTGCAGGCTCATTGTGTGGTGACCTGGGCAGGTGCCGAAGGCCGCTGTGATGCTGTGCCCTGAACACCACAGCAGAGTAGGTTGGGTTTTGTCCCAACGAGAGTCGTTTCTGCGCTTCTCTGAATGATATCTTTTCTTTTACTGTTAGTGTTACTATTTCCTTTTCTTTTTTCCAGGCTGGGCATGACCGTGAGTAAGCCGGATGACTGCCCTCACAGTTTAGGCAAAGGTGGGATTCAAAATTACAGTTTTCAGCAGAATTGTCGTGGGAAGCACATTTGGCGCAGGTCTGTTTGCCCCGGCAGCTCGGCGAGTCGTGGCCGTACCTCTGGCATTTGTAGCATCGGGGTGGATTGGTTATGTATGGTCTGAGCTTTCGCTTTGTATAAACTACTTCCACTGATTCGGGAAGTATACTCGATGCAAAGGTGAGGACAATGTGTTTCGTTGGTGTTTCCATGTTGTCGCGTCTTATTTTTACCCTATAGACATTGGTAACATTCTGGTCTTTCAATCCTTCCAGTAGTTCAGTCTCGATTAGGTATTTCAGATCATTATCGACAATTACTCTACGAACAGTGTTGAGTGATCTGTGTGGGATGACTGATAGAGGAAGTTCTCCGAACGATGTAACATCAGAGAGTTTCTCGTATTGATGCTTGCACTGAATTTCCAGAAGCAGGTCTCCACTAGGTAACTTTTTGATTTTGTAACCTTGCCCTATGGCGTCAGTTAGGGTTCTTGAAACAAGGAAAGGTGACACAAGTCGAGCGGTTTTTTCAGTGTCTTCGCTATGTACTACATGTTAGCGCGGGAAATTCGTCTTGCTGCCACAGAATTGCGCAGTCACTTCGGTGCGCCCTCTTTTTGGAGGACGATCAGCGGAAAGTAAGAAATGAGCCATCAAATATTTTTGTAGTTCGGTCGCAGTGCTAGCCACCCACCATGGAGCCCAACTAGAGGGCAGGACAGGAGCTTGCAAGTAAGTCCTGCCCACGCCAGCTATACACCTCAACTATAACCAGATCTGATGAAACCCAGGGTAGTTCACCTCACAAGGTTAACCCTAGCCGCCTATGAAATATGTAAGAAAAAACGAGAAGGGAGGAGGAGACAGGAAAGCTGTAAGATAGAAGATAGTAAAGTGAAAGACGGAGGGGAGGACAGGAAAAGGCGACTGCGGATTTCCCCCGGTCGGGTCAGGCCGGAGGTGCCGTCTACAGGAAGCTGGGGTCAAAGTGGTGAGTTGCCTCCGCCGAGGGGCCTTAAAAGTCCAAACGTTAGGCATCGGCTCAACCACCAGGATCCCCTTTTCCCCGGACACGGCGATGCTAGGCACAGTGCACGGCTAGGCACGGCTAGGCACGGGTGCTCGGATTCGTGGTGATGCACTGTTCACCGTCATCCCCCTGGAGGGGGATGTCCCTGCGGATGCTCGGGAACCCATGGTGTCGCCACTCACCAACGCCTGCAAGCTGCAGGCGCCCCCCCCCCCCCCCCCGCGGATACCTGAGCTTGTGAAACTCGTTCACTTCTGCTCCCTATAACTCCCAATGGAGTACGCTGGTCCGAAAACACAAAGGACGCCGCGCCCGAGCGCCAGAATCCGAAATCTGCAAGGTTGTATAACAACGAATTTCACGCGTGGACCAGTATAAGTCGCGCTGTTCGCTTGGATGACGTTCGCTGACTCTGTTGGCATCGATCACCGTATATGAGAGCATTGCCTCTAAACAAGGCCTCAGAAATACGATTCTGTAAATTCATTCAATCCATTCCATGCGCTATTGCTCAACTGTAGCCTTCCTTACCATCTTGGGATTATCTCGCCACAAGCTGGGTGCGTGTCACGTGCCACTGAAGGTCAATGCCAAGAAAATCAAACCTGCAAAACATAGTACAACTCAAGTAGACCCCAGTGCTGGGTGAGCAGGTACAGCCACTCATAAGAGCAACAGCAACACAATAGCGAGGTACTCAATCAGGAGTCGCATCTGTACTTCAGTGATTTAGTCAACCTTTTTCCATTGCTACGGTTCATCTTTTTCTGGCGTGAGATATGACAGGCGCATACATTCAGCGGCCATCCTACCCCTGTTTTCTGCCTCAGCAATGCCCGGGCTCTTTTTAAACACAATTCCTGAAGACCCTATTACAAAGAACAGTACGGCCTACGTGGACTCTGGCGTGCGTGCCCACTGGGCCGTCTTTCTACACAATGTTTTTCCATTGTTATCATCGTCCACCTTCCTCTCATTACCCTCTTCCTTAATTGTCCGTTTAACTTAGTCGACGGGCCGAATCAGCGATCATGAGCGCGAATTCTAAGCTGTTCACAAGCAGTGATGCACGACGTTAGTCTCAGGGCCCTGCACTTCAGTTGGCGCATCCTAGGTCTCTTTTATATGGCTGTACTTTCTGCACTAGTTCAAGGTATGTAGCACTTTCACATTCGTCTTGCTACTGCAGCGCGCGCCCGCTGCACTTTCGTCTTCGTTTTGCAAAAGTGCCAGAGTAGTGCAGCAGAGTTCTTGGCTGGCTTGCACTCTCCAAAGTGCAAGTGCCGCTGTAGATCGGAGAAGCGAAGAAGAAATGAGAGTAGTCTCCAAATGAAACGATGACAGTTCTTTCTTGAAATTAGGAGGTGAGCAATTGTTCACGTCGTCATAATTGTAAACCTAAGCGGTTAAGTCCAGCCTCAAGGGCAGCATTTCAGCGCATATTCGTAAATCGTCAGCGTGTATACATGCAACGACTATTTTTCCTATGAAACAACTATTTATTGGGGCTGGTTCATAACGACACTTCCTTAGGATATCATACCTGAAAAATTCTTAACCTCGTTCGCGATTTCGGCGCCCGTTGATGTCGGCGGCACGCAGGTCGCTATAATTAGGAAGCGACGCCAAGGCTAGCAAACGACCAGGCCTGCTCTCAACCATTCGTTTTGGAAGCATCCCGTACCAAGCTGCACTTGAACTGGCGCTGCACGCTGGCGGCACTGCCGCGGAACTCCACGGAAATGGTGCAGCAAGTGCAGCCAAATCCAAAGACCTCCTGACGACAGCTCTGTGACGTACACTTTACTCTTCATCCCTGCCCTGCACGTGGTTGACCTCGTGCTCTGGGCAGGCGCGTTCCATAGCTGCATTCGTTAGAAGAAGAAGAGGAAGAACCTACACACGCCGCCACCGTTCTATCGCAGTCGCCGTAGCCGGTCCGAAGCGGTCAAGCAGGCCAGTGTGCAGGATGCCGGTGCAGCCGGAAGTGCAGCCGGAGAACGTGCAGCTGGCGGTCAACTGCTGCAACAGTCTGGGCCTCGACGTCTACTCCCGCTACACGAACGCTAAGCCGCTGGAGAACATGTTCTTCTCTCCGTTTGCCCTGGCCGCCGGCCTGTCCATGACGCTGGCCGGCGCCCGGGACGCCACCGCCGAGGAGATCATGCGCCTCATGCACATCGAGCGGGGCCTGTTCGAGACGCAGCGGGAGATGGTGGACCTCATACGCTACCTGAGGAGCGATTCCGGTGACGTGAGTGAGCTTTATCATGACGCGACCCTCTTGCGCGGGGACGCAGCTGTGCATGCGCTGCGGCGGGTCTGTGCACCCGAACCAGGCCCCTGGGGACCGTCTGCTCATGCGCGCTCGGCGCCTTTCAGATTGTTATCATGCACAGCGCACGTCAAGACAGGACGCAGTGGAGAAAGGACAGGACGAGAACGAGCTCATTCACAGTGTCTCCCGTCCTGATGTACGCTGTGTTTCAGAATGACATACCAACTAATGTAGGTTCTAAAACCTGTTGCGCCCCTCAGACATGCGCATGCGCAGACAGAGCGGACCAATGTAGGCGATAATGAATCGCGCAGTGTTAAAATATTAATGATGCCCCGCGGACCAATGTAGGCGATCATGAATCGCGCAGTGTTAAAATATTAATGATGCCCCACAGCAGCGCCCATTCCGCGGGCAAGGGCCAGTTTAAGGTGTCGAATCTTTTTCTGAATCCAGTTCTTATCATCCGCTACACCGAACTGCTAATCCGAGCGATAGAGGAGGCACGGCCTTCTCCAAATTGGTAACAACGACCGAAAATAATCAGAATGAAATAAGGACTCCAAAAAAAATTACTTTCTTCCTCTCTGGAATGATCAACAATGATAGCACATTCTCCGTTTCCGCAGTTATCTTCTGGAGTTGAGACAAGACACCGGCCACGTTCTAACTTTCCATAAAGCACCGTAGCTGCGGCAGGGAAGAATATTGGCGGCGGAAATTAGTCACGACGAAGGAGCACAAAATCAAGATGGCGGTGGCGCGCCATACAGCAAGTAATGCATCTTCGCTTTGCCAAGATTCCGGGGGCGCCTCCCTCGAGCGGTTTGGAAGAATCTCAATACCTTGCCGACGACACGTGGTTGAACAAGGCCAGTTTAACCCATCATCGTATCCCCCTACCCCAAGACTTCAGATATATGCTCGTACTAGACTGGAACAGAGACGGCGAGCGATCAATGGTTTGGTTTGGTTTATGGTGGTTTAACTTCCGAAAGCGACTCGGGCTATGAGAGACGCCGTAGTGAAGGGCTCCGGAAATTTTGACCACCTGGGGTTCTTTAACGTGCACTGACATCACACAGTACACGGGCCTCTAGAATTTCGCCTTCATTGAAATTCGACCGCCGCGGCCGGGATCGAAACCGCGTCTTTGGGGCCAGCAGCCGTGCGCCATAACCACTCAGCCACCGCGGCGGCAGCGATCAATGTCAAATTGATGATGATGCTATTTTTTAATAGCGCAAGGGCATCTAAAGTCAAAAAGCGCTAAACACGAGGTTTTACGTCGGCTCAGGCTAAAATATGTACAGATGTTAAAATCAACACCGGATATGTAGAGCCTACGAGTAGTGAGTATGTGCATGACCATAGTGTGTCAAGAGGGTGTATAAGTCTGATGGAATGGCCTAAAGTGGTGTAAAATGGTGTACAGTGCCTGAAAATTGTTTTAAGAGGTGTTATAAAGGAAAGCGAAGACAGGTAGCCTTAACCGATCAATGTCAAATTACGCTGCACAACAGAAAGTAGATCCAACTTTTTGTCACTTTCGCAGGAAATCAACTTTCGGATAGTCGCTGTAGATGTCGGCATTCGGAACTTTCTGCTCTTGCAGTAGTGAGGAACGCACGGGCTTCACCTCCTTATTACACGCTCGAGACAAAGCCAGAAGAAATGACTATAAATAAAAGCGCTCGCAACGTTAACAATAACGTGCAGCTATGAAATCCCACTGCAATCATAGCATAGTTTAACAGTTTTTCTAAGAATACAGATTTAATTGCGCTTGCATAGGAAGTCTGTGCTGAATGCATTAAAAACATGAAGATATATGAAATCCTTTAATCGCAATAATGACACATCTGTGAGAAAACAAGAACAGAGCACGGAAATTCGCTTTCCAGATCGTTGCCCTGGAATGCGCATGCGCAAATCGCCTTGACGGCGCCATGCGCCAGGTACATGAGAGCTGCGCGTGCGCCTGCATCATCGGGACCAATCAGCGCGTGCTCCTCGGCGGTGGGCGGGCTCCCGGTACTCCGGTAACGGTAACACGGTACGCGGTATGCTAAGGGTTTCTGATGAAGTCGGCCGTCGATTGCCTCTCACGTGGTATAGCGTATAGAAAAACGTGCGCACACTACGTACATTCGCGCAAGCAGCTGCGAGTTTACTGCCGGGGAGAAGTGAAATGCGAACGCGCGATTGAGGCGCTAGAGTATAAAAAAGCACGAAAACAGTCACCGAAGGAGAATAGATACAAACTGGGCTCGTTAACACGTGTAAAGAATGGTCCTCGCCGCTCCCAATCGTTAATTAACCAATAAATTATTTATTATTGCTGCACTAACCCAGACAGCACATTTAGTCATATACGAAAAGCCGCGGGATGCAGATTCGCGGGAAAAATGTTTTCTTTTGCGTTGCCTCACTGGAGCTGGCATCTTTTCACACGATGCACTACATTTGTCGCTTCCTTACTTTATCTTGACCTCCTTTGCTTGATGGCATTGGTTGGTTGGTTGTGAAACTTTATTTCCAGCGGATATAGAGGAGCGACACGAAGTCGCCCCCCGCTTAAAACGTTGATGGCATAGCATATTTTTCCACGAAACGGCAGCCCACAAACTTTTGTCCATGACGGTATGCAGCGGTAACCCAAGGGTAGATTCTACAATGCTAGAACCTGGCATACACAGCAGGACCAACCTGATGCTGCACGGCTTGCCGACAGAGGGACGCGCGTGCAATAGAACACTGCTCGCTTCGTGAGGTTAATCGCCTCGCTGTTTCTAACCTGATGCTGCGCGGATTGCCGACTGAGGGACGCGCGTGCAATAGAACACTGCTCGCTTCGTGAGGTTAATCGCCTCGCTGCTTCTAACCTGATGCTGCGCGGATTGCCGACTGAGGGACGCGCGTGCAATAGAACACTGCTCGCTTCGTGAGGTTAATCGCCTCGCTGCTTCTAACCTGATGCTGCGCGGATTGCCGACTGAGGGACGCGCGTGCAATAGAACACTGCTCGCTTCGTGAGGTTAATCGCCTCGCTGCTTCTAACCTGATGCTGCGCGGATTGCCGACTGAGGGACGCGCGTGCAATAGAACACTGCACGCTTCGTGAGGTTAATCTCCTCGCTGTTTCTAACCTGATGCTGCGCGGATTGCCGACTGAGGGCCGCGCGTGCAATAGAACACTGCTCGCTTCGTGAGGTTAATCGCCTCGCTGCTTCTAACCTGATGCTGCGCGGATTGCCGACTGAGGGACGCGCGTGCAATAGAACACTGCTCGCTTCGTGAGGTTAATCGCCTCGCTGCTTCTAACTTGATGCTGCGCGGATTGCCGACTGAGGGACGCGCGTGCAATAGAACACTGCTCGCTTCGTGAGGTTAATCGCCTCGCTGCTTCTAACCTGATGCTGCGGGGATTGCCGACTGAGGGACGCGCGTGCAATAGAACACTGCTCGCTTCGTGAGGTTAATCGCCTCGCTGCTTCTAACCTGATGCTGCGCGGATTGCCGACTGGAGGGACGCGCGTGCAATAGAACACTGCTCGCTTCGTGAGGTTAATGGCCTCGCTGCTTCTAACCTGATGCTGCGCGCATTGCCGACTGAGGGACGCGCGTGCAATAGAACACTGCTCGCTTCGTGAGGTTAATCGCCTCGCTGCTTCTAACCTGATGCTGCGCGGATTGCCGACTGAGGGACGTGCGTGCAATACATTACTGCTAGCTTCGTGAGGTTAATCGCCTCGCTGCTTCTAACCTGATGCTGCGCGGATTGCCGACTGAGGGACGCGCGTGCAATAGAACACTGCTCGCTTCGTGAGGTTAATCGCCTCGCTGCTTCTAACCTGATGCTGCGCGGATTGCCGACTGAGGGACGCGCGTGCAATAGAACACTGTTCGCTTCGTGAGGTTAATCGGCTCGCTGCTTCTAACCTTCTAAGCGGATAGCTGCTGCTTCGTTTAATTTGCGAAGTAGGACGTATTTCAGTATACCATACGAGCCAACTGAGCGCTTTGTCAGAAGGAGCCACTATGACAAAAATATATGACGTGAGCAAACATGCGGCAAAGTACACCGCACGCCGATTATACGGAAAGAACTCGAGGCTAAAATGAACTGCTGGCGTTGGCCACATGTGCAGCATGTCTCTTTCCCCGATGTGACTGTATATCACAGAGCAACCCAAGCAATGATATTGGCTGGCAGTGGCATCCAGCTGCACCCTGTACCGGTGCAGTGGCCTCGTACGTCAGCCCCCGTCCCCCCTGTTATCTCCTCCGTCCTCATGCGCTGCTTTACTATCGGGCTCGCTGCGTACAGTACATCAGGCAGTTTAGTAAATCATCACAAAACCATCCAAACCACCACAGGCGCTGCACCCGTTGCGATCCACATCAACTGCACCTCCCTAAACTTCAGCAATTAAAATACTGAAGTTCTAAAGCAGAAAAGCAAGCTTCGTCGCCGGCGTCGCAGGCCGTCAGCGAAAAATTGCGATGGAAGCAAAGAATTCACAAAATACAGCAGAAAAAAAATTCGTTAGCGTGAGTATTTTACTAAGAACCTTCGAATTGCGAGACACCATGGTACTCATAGGCCATGAAGGCTCGTTGGTTCGAGCTGAATAAAGGTGGACCTAGCGAATGCGTTGTGGTCCTTCACTTGGGTGTCTTAAGACACGAACTGATGCGTGAATGTATAATTACGAGTATTCTAAATAGGGATTACATCCTTCTGTGAATGTTAAGTAGGCGATGCGAACGGGACCTTCTTAACAATTGCGTTCTAATCTTAAAGATCAAGCTTAAGCAGCGCCCAATTTTTTTTTAAAGAACGCTAGCGTGTGAGACTGCGGAAGGAGGGACTATTCATTCCATTAGTCATGGCTTCAAAGGCGCAGCAAATGCTGGCAAACCGACAGCAAGGCTGGTCCTGGCTGCCCGTAAACACCACGACCAGGCCTCCGTTTTCCGGTATATTCTTCGAAATTAGTCCAATGTCGACTATAAGCATCGACAGCATAGTCTATTAGCCATGCGCATGACATAAACAAGGAGGAATTCGAAAAACACCAAGACAAATTGAAATCTGCCGGTATTATTAGATTATTACGTTCTAATCACGCTGAAGAATGGTGAGTTGGGCGAGTTGAATGTAGTTCATTTTGGCGGGACGAAAGGCAATGCAAGGGGGACAAAACAAGCGCTTGTTTTGTCGCCGTTCCAGTGTGTTTCGTTCCTCCGCGCTGAAGTTTCCACCAAAATAATCACGCAGGCCAATCATACCAAAAACTAAGCTTTTCTTGCCTAAATAGGAGCAAAAAGAAACTAAATACAGCTGTCGCCACCATCCGCCGATTTCGAGTGAAACTGCGGTGCATCGACACAGATTTTATTGCGCAGATCCCAGAGACTACGCTACAACGCGAATCACTTTAAAACGGGAATCACGGAGTCCGTTTTTGTCTTAGCGTCCCAATTTGAAATCGACAGGCGAGAAAAGATTTATATGCGATTCTCGAGCCAATAAATGCGTGTTTTGCTGCAAAACAAACATTAACAAACCCAAAAAGAGCCATGAAATTTATAGAGCTGTTTCTTTAACTTTATTCCATTGATTTGGCTCGAGGCCGAACGGGGTTCATTACTAGGAATTCGGGACCAGCGGTTCGATGGTCGGATGCAACTCAAGAACAACGGGCAGATTCCCCTTAAAAGAAACCCTCCAGCTAATGTTGTCGAACGATTTTCGTCGCGCCGAGATTAATACGATCAAGCCATGGTTATTCCCCTAATGTGCACCGCACCATATGATGTCACGCTAGCAAATCGAAAGGAATTAACTATAATGACATCAGAATCAATCGACGCTACTGGCTGAAGGGCTTGCTTTTAGGGGAACCTGCCGCTTTTTTCTTGAGTTTGTTCGGACTGTAGTTACCTTTAGTGCAACCACTTGGCGCATGCCTTTGCAAAATTTAAAAATAGCGCTTCATGACGTAGGTAAGAAAGAAATAAAGGAAGAAATAAAGAAAGCCGGAAAGAAAGAAAGGGACAAAGAAGGAAAGAAAGAAAGAAAGAAAGAAAGAAAGAAAGAAAGAAAGAAAGGAAAGAAAGGAAGAAAGAAAGAAAGAAAGAAAGAAAGAAAGAAAGAAAGAAAGAAAGAAAGAAAGAAAGAAAGAAAGAAAGAAAGAAAGAAAGACCGAGTGGTTGGAGAACAGAACACGGTAGGTCGATAGCCATAGCTGCACTGGCTGGCGCTATATCGAATTCCTGGAAATGATAAGGGAAGGGTTAGCAAAGCGCCGCTGTGGAGGCTACACTCGCTACAAGAAGGGGCATGGCGACGCAGGCTGAGCTTCGGCTGGCGACGGGCGCCTTCGTGCGCCAGGGGTTCCGACCCACGGACGAGTACTGGGCCACGGTTCGGCGCGTGTACGGCGGCACGGTGCACGAGGTGGACTTCGTCGAGGACTCTGAGATGGTGCGGCGCCAGATCAACAGCTGGGTGCGCGAGCACACCGACCACCAGGTCAAGGAGATCCTCACTCCCGGATCGGTGACCTCGGCGACGCGCCTCTGCATAGTCAACGGCGTCCAGTTCCGCGCCATGTGGACGGACCCCTTCTACGAGACCGAGCTGCGTCGGCACGAGTTCCACGCCAGCAACGACGACGAAGAGGGCAGCGAGGTCGAGGTCGAGATGGTGGCGCGAATCGACGAGTACGGGTACATCGTCGACCGAAACCTCTGCTTCACCGCCGTCGAGGTTAGGCACAAGGTATGCAGGGCTGGACTGTGTGCTTCTCGAGTCCCCCGAGGGGAACACTTACGGATCCTCGAATAAAGTGCGCGCGCAGGAAACGAGAACAGCAGAAGGGAATATGTGTGGGCAAGTCTGTGATAGAGACGAGATAGCAGACACAGAGAAGCGCGAACTTTCAACTGGCGTTTTTTTTTTCATGATCAGGAGCATATATGCGTATTACAAGTGTGTGATGTCTGCAGACTACCTATTTTGATTGCATTTTTTCTTCATTATTTTGCATACATCAGATTTCTACATATATGTCTATGTGTTCCTGATCGTGCAATGCAACGTGGATTGAAAGTTGGCACTTGTCCGTGCCTCGCATCTTGTATCGTCTTAATTTCAGCGCCATGTTTTCTTCGCAAGGAAGAGGACCGCACCAGCCCATTGCCCAGTTTCCCTTTCCTATATACTTTTCTTGCCCTACGTAAGGATCCGTTATCAGTGCAGCTCTTGAGCCAACGAGAATGCGCAAGGAGGAAGCTATGCGGCTGCAGAGAGCGCCAAGATAGAGCACCGGAAAACAGGGAAAACCTCCTGCATCGGCATCTTTCTATTTTTCTTTTGTCTTTGCAATCTGTAGTCCCTCACGACTTTGTCCTGTCTTTGCTGCCCTAACCGTTCGTTCCGTACATTGCCGTTCCGTACCTGCGTGGTTACCTAACAATGTGAGAAAACCGCACAAAAAACAGCGCGTGCGGTAAAACAGCGGGACAGAGCGACGCGGGCGAAATTGCAGGATCTGCGTCTTGTCCAGTACTCATCTAGGGCCAAATGGGATAGCGCGTGCTGCTTTGTAAAGATCTGAACGATTGGTTTTCAGACAGCGCAGGGGAAGGAATCGGCTCACGTGCTGCCCCTTGGCTTGCTCTTCCCTCTCTGACCTTGGTCCAGAGAAGGCAGTTGAAGCGCCGTCGCATGCGTACATGTCCTCCCACCGCGCAGGGTGACAAGACGTCGCTGGTGATCGTGATGCCCCACCAGCGACACGATTTCCACGTGCTCGAGGACCGCCACCACCTGAAGTCGCTGCTGGACCTCCCGAAGCGCATGACCCGCACTCCAGACGTGGAGCTCTGCCTGCCGAGGCTGAAGCTGGACATGGGCATGCGCCTAGAGTCCATACTTTACTACATGGGCCTCAGCGACCTCTTCAGCGAGGTGCGCCCTGCTTCCGAGAGCGGCTCTTTGTTCGCCCCTGTATTATCGCTTAGGGGCGCTCGGATTTTTCTGATTGATTTATTCCGAAAGGCACTAAGAGAATAAGGAAATGGAAAGCCTCCGAGGGCTTGCCAGACTGTACTCGGATACAAAGTTAAAAAATACACAATAGTCTTCTAGACTAGGGAAATTTGCTTCACGTGGCAGACTTCACAGTAAACCGTTCACGTCGCCTGTTCTGAGCGGACAGGGGCAAAAATAAATGAAGGTAACCAAGAAAAGAAAACACCAGAGGACCCCAATTTTAACACTAACATAGACAAGATGGCCGTATAGGGCTAAGGTGTTTTACGTAACTCGAACCAAGGCTTAAAGGAAAGTGGTGTGCCGAAGACTCGTGAAACGAACTGTATATTATGTGCCTTACAGGTAATTCTGGTAACATTAAGATTTGCAATTTTAATTTCAAAGCAGAGCGCATTTCGTTAGAGGAGTATGATCACCAAACTTCTGCTTGCGTGTTTCCTTTGAAATTATGCGTTAGACAGCTATACACGTATCACCGCGTGGTATTCGGGTACGACCTCTTAATATCTTATTATTTAATTTCTTCTTGATGCTACTCCGGTTTCATCAAACAAACTATGGCTGCGACATGCTTGTAGCTGGTGTTTAGGTCACGTGAGGAATGATAAAAACAGCAAAATAACTACTGTTATGTCATTCCAGCTCTGCGATGCAGGCTGGGTACTGCTATAGTAAACTAAAACTATGTATTAGCGATACAGCTATACGTTCACTTCACTCAGTCGTATTTCACTTTACACTGAATGCAATAAACTTCACTTTAAATGCATAAAACCAGAAAGTTGTGTATAGGTGGCTGCATAGGCAACTGCCACCGCCCAGTTTAAAGAAGTTTTAAAGCTAATCGTACTCGAACTGAAATTGACGAGGGCACGTGGACTCTGAACCAAGAGTATGTTTTAATACGATCACAGCACTGATCTGGGGATTACTGCCTTACATAATCATCCCTTTCAGACAAGAATCAGCCTCGTTATTAGACTGCAGACATTTGGACTTGAACGCTGAGGTACTTATCCCAATCAATAAGCCTCTACATTCACTATAGCACGCAACATTCGGCTGCTGTCACGCAAAAAAACGCAGAACACACGCAGCCGTCCAGCGGGAAATGCAAGCAGCCGTTAAGCCAGAGCTCTGATCTCGGCTCAGATATTTCTTCAGTCGGATTTGACAAGGTAGTGGGACTATAATATTTAATTATTTCGGTGACACTCCAGGGGAGGCAGTAGTGCTGGCGTGCGTGCGTTCAAGCGCGCGCACGTTTGCGTTCCTGCGCGGAACAGCGGGGAGCAGCGTTATGTCGGTTATATTAGCACAATGCAATCCCTCAACTTCTTTCGTGGAGAAAAAAGGGGAAAGGCTCTCTGGTGTGGTTTTTCCACACAAAAAGAAAAAGAATCCATAAAATTCATTTGAGAGAAAATGTCGCCCTCAACTCCTCAAAACCACGAAGCTATACGTGCTCACACAAAGTGCGCACGCAGACACAAGGTTGCTCACACCGTGCATACAATTTCTATTTATGTGTGTGTGCTTTTTTAGAAAAGTCAGGAGGGCTGTTCGTCGTGCAGTTCGCAGAACGCAGACTCGATGACGACCCGTAACGGCACGGCGGGCTTCTCTCTAAGGATGCCTTATGCATATAGTGGAGAAACGGCTAACGTCGGCATCATTTCGGTTGTTGATGCGTTTCCCTCGGTGACGACACAGTACGACGACAAGACAGGCACGGGTCTTAGGGTCAGCCTCGCGTTGCCCGTCCAAATGCCGCTTGCCATACGCAACCGGAAATCGATCGAACCTGCCGTCTTGGGTCCCTAGCGCATCGCAGTTGGCAGCGACGGCTGCTTGGCGGATGCGCTTCACTTCGAATGAGTTAGAACGGTCGTACACGGTCTGCAAAAAAAAAAACTAGTGGTGGGGGGGACACGGGACACATTTTTGGACACAATTTTGCTCAAAGCTGTGTGAAATTTCTTGGTGATCGCGAGATTCAGTCGAAAAAAAATAATGTGTAATGTCTTAAGCAAAAAGTACTAAAATATGCGACACGGGTTAGTCCTCCCAGGACTATCTGCACTGCCACAATCAGAGATGGGCCCTTGAATAGCAACCATTATCTCTTGCAGGCTAGTGCCTAAGATTCGTCAGCCACAACACACAGAATAATCGTTCGTCGCAAGGACTAAGTACAGCAATTACTTCCCTTTTACCCACTGTTTGACATTAGGGGCTGGGGGTTCGACATTCTGAGACTTAAGTCACCTTCCCAACAATTTTTTCAAACAAACATGACCGCGGCGAATACTTTGAGCGGAACTTAATTCCCCAAAATTGTATCCCGCTATGTGTCGCTTTCTTCACGGCCGGTGTCCGAACACCAAAACTAAGCTGGTCCGAATGTTCAAAGACCGAGCCAAGTAGATCATGTTCAAGCCGTTCCTCTCTAGGGGATCTCGATTTACTCAGAGTCGAATCCAGTTGCTGCTTAATTGCATGCCACGTCTATACCATTCCGACGCAAACGAGAGTAGCAGTCGAACTCCGTCGAGTTATTTCCTCGACACACAAAAAAGTTAGACGGATGCAGGAGAACGGAAAGACATGCGGTTTGTAATCCGCGCATTTCTCCCCAAGCGAAAATACCACTCCTACGAAAATACCACTCACACGAAAATACCACTCCTAACAATGTAATGCACCGAGTGGAATACAAAAAGGCCATGCGCAGAGAGGCACTGTGATTAAAGGGACAAACTTTTTTTTTCCACCAGCTTCGCTACCGAACAAATGGTTAAATATTTCCTACACTGCTAAATATTCCTACACTGCTTGCATCAATAGAAAAGATGGCGTCTCGCCGTTCTCCTCCTAAAGTCTGCCCACAACTCAGAATTTTCGACTTCCACTGCTGTACACAACAATTCACAACAATTTCAAGTGTCATCGCTTTCGCTCATCATCATCATCAGCTTGACTACACCCACTGCAGGGCAAAGGTCTCTCCCATGTCTCTTCCATAAACCCTGTCATTTGCCAGCCGCGCATTATATGCCTGCAAGCTTCTTAATGTCCTCCGCCCACCTAACTTTCTAACGCCCCCTGCTACACTTCCCTTCATTCGGAATCCACTCCGTTACCCTTAAAGACCAGCAGTTATTTCGCCTTCGCATTACATGCCCTGCCCAAGCCCATTTCTTCCTCTTGATTTCGACTGGGATGTCATTAACCCGCGTTTTCTCCCTCACCACACTGACCGCTTCCGGTCTCTCAACGTTACTCCTATCGTTTTTTTTTTCCATGGCTCGCTGTGTTGTCCTTAACTTAAACTCAACCCTTTTCGTTCACCTCCACGTTTCTGTCCCGTAGGTGAGTACCGGTAAGGTACAGCTGTTGTACAATTTTCTCTTCAAGGAATATTGGTGAACTGCATTTCATGATCTGAGAGAACCTGCTAAATGCGCTCCACCCCATTCTTATCCTTCTAGTTACTCTCCTCTCATGATCCGGATCAGCTGTCACTTCTTGCCCTAACGTATTTTTTTAGCACTTCTAGCCACTCGCTGGCAATTGTGAACTGCTGTTCCCTTGCTAGACTGTTGAATATTACTTTCGTTTTCTGCATGTTAATTTTTAGAACCACCGTTATGCTCTGCCTTTTTAGCTCATTGATCATGATTTGCAGTTCAAGTGACTAAGCAAGGCAATGTCATCACCAATCGCGGAATATTTAGGTGTTCGCCATTAACCATATCCCCAACTGTCAGGCCTTCGAATGCCTCCTGCAAACAGGCGATGAGTAGCATTGGCGAGATCAGGTCTTCTTGCCAGACACCCTTCTTTATTGTAATTTTATTGCTGAATTTATAAAGGCCTGTGGCTGCTGTGGAGTTGCTATATATATATATATATATATATATATATATATATATATATATATATATATATATATATATATAGTTTTGAGAAAGGACAGGCTCTGTCCGAAACGTGGACACGAAATAAATGTATGGCTAAATGAAGCGTCTCTCAACTTCGCATTTTACCTCTAGCAACCCAATTCGTTAATCAGTCTATATATATATGGGATATGAAATTTTTCACGGCCACTGATTTATATATATATATATATATATATATATATATATATATATATATATATATATATATATATATATATATATATATATATATATATATATATATATATATAACTTAACAACTTTAAGATTGAGAGTAAGCATTATGTTCAAATTAGTGGCACTTATATGGTCACGCGCATTGGCACTAATTATTCAAACATATTTATGGGTTTGTTGGAAACCGAATTTTTGAAAAGCCGGTCATTATTACCATTTTACTATAGGAGTTACATTGATACATATTTCTTATTTGGCCCCATGGCGAAGACGAGCTGTTTTCATCTATAGCCGATTTCAACAACCTGCATCATTCTATATCATTTTCCCATACGTATTCTAGATGTAAAGTGAATTTTCTTGATGTCACCGTTTATCTTCACGAAGACAGATTGACTACAACGGTGTACCGAAAACCTACTGACCGCCAGCAATATTTGCACTTTGATAGTAGCCATGTCAAACATGTTAAAACCAGCATCCACTAAAGTCAAGCCCCTCGGTTCAAACGTATCTGCTCGAAACAATCTGACTTTAAAAGCTACTACGCCACACTTCGTAGCGCGCTAATTAAACAAAATTACCCCCGTCAGCTGATCGATGACGCTATAGAGCGCGCAGATACACAATCCCGACGGATTCTACTGGCTAAAGAAAAACCAGATACATCCTAATCGAATACCAACCTTGTCCTCACTCATTCTGCATCCGCACCAAGAGTTTCGGCAATCTTAAAAAAGCACTACAATATTCTCATGCAGAGTGTTCGCCTGAAGGAAATATTCGTAGAGCCACCAAGGGCTGTTTATAGAAGATCGAGAAATCTACGGGACATACTAACTTCTTCAAAAACTAGTGCTCCGCAACCCACAGGCTGCCACCATTGCAACAAGAGCCGCTGTAAAGTTTGTGCGCCTATGACTACGTCTCAGAGCGTTAGCAGTACGGGTTCTAACTTTCATTTAAAAATTCAGGGTGACTTCACCTGTGATAGTGCGAACGTCATTTACCTACTCCATTGTACCATATGTAACCTTCAGTATGTAGGCCAGACAGAAACCCCCTTTAGATTTCGCTCCAATAACCACAGAGCCCATATTAAATCCCTCCCAAACCTGCCCCTATCTAGACATGTTTAGCTCCCAGGTCATTCATTTGATCAAATTACAGCTACTATTCTGGAATCTGCATTTAAATCTAATCACGACCGAGAAATTAGAGAGTCTTTTCTGATCTATAAGTTTAATACAGTATCATCTGGTTTGAACGAAAGCACGGGGAAATTGAGCACCCTACCAGTTCAAACACCCTGATACCCACCGATGTTAAGTGCTATTCTGTTCTTGCTTTTTCTTCATGTATATCGCATCCCGCGTTTGCGTTTAATAGCACCTTTATGTTTAACTTGCTGCTCCATCATATAGCTAAAATTTCGCTACGTTCATCTTTTTACATCACCGCACGGGTATGCTTCTTAGTTATTCTTTTCTTGTGCTCGGACAGAAGAGGTAGATAGCGTCAAGAGTTATTTTGTCAGAGTGTAATAAAAGCTAATACTGTTACCGCTTATGCTGCTTTATCGTGACCTGTGTTTTTTAGTGACCGTATATTTTAGTGTTTTTAGAGTGTCCAACTTCTGGCTTCGTAAGTGTTTGCTGTCCAGTAAATCTGGTTTCTCATCTTTGCACGGTAAGCATGACACGTTTAATCATCTGTAATCGCATTCTATATATATATATATATATATATATATATATATATATATATATATATATATATATATATATATATATATATATATATATATATATATATATATATATATATATATATCTTCCAGCGTTTTGACATAAGGCTCTTCTACCCTCTGATTCCGCAAAACTTGTATGACTGCTGAGGTTTCCACTGAGTCGAATACTTTCTCGTAATCAATGAATGCTATACTGCCACTGATGCAACAGACCTGGCTAGAGCTGCCAGCGCGCTAAGCCGTGACGAGGACGAAGCGGTCGCGGTCGCGGTCGCGAGAGCAGGGCTCAAGCTGGCTCTGGGCTAAGCGATTAAAAAGCCGGCCATTCTACGGTACCCTTTACGTCTACGACTGCGCTTCGTCTGGTCTGTCCTTCCTCAGAGAGCCGAAGCACAAGTCCGGTGCCTCTTGTGAGAACCCCCTTACATCGTGTCAGCCGCAGGCTCCGCGGCTTGTCTCCCGAATTTTGACTCCTCCCTCAAGAGAGCGCACCCATGGCTGTGCCCACGGCAGCAAGGTCAGACAGCGCTCCGTGTATTCCTTCCTCTTTTGTGAGCCTGCAGAATCCCCGGATCCCGAAGTCATTTCACGGCGGGTGCTCGGAGGATGCCCAAAACTGGCCTGATCAGTTCGAGCGTGTCGCGCGTTTCAACGGCTGGGACAACAGTGCCAAGATCCGGAACGCCTTCTTGCCCACCTTCGCACTGAAGTCGCCCATCAGTACAATTTACTCCGACGTTACTTTGCTCATCGCCAGTTCCACATCTTCATAGAAGCTTTCAACGGTCTGGTCATCGTGGCTAGTTGTAGGCGCGTAGGTCTGCACCATCTTCAGCTTGTATGTCCTATTGAGCCTAATTACGATAGCTCCCACCCTTTCTCAAATACTGTACATCTTCTCTATGTTGCCAGCTATATCCTGATTAATGAGAAGTCCCACATGCAGTTCTCGTCTATCCGCTAATCCGCGATAGCACAGTATGTGCCTGTCCTTTTGTACTGTATATGCCTCGCCTGTCCTAACTTCACTAAGCCCTATGAGATCCAATTTAATGCCCGCTTGTTCGTAGAACAGCGCTGCTAGGCTAGGTTCCCTAGTTAAGGTTCTAGCGTTAAACGTTGCTAGCACTGGAATAACTGCACCGCCACCTTCGCAGCGCGCCAACCTGTCGGGCATGTTCGGCGAAGGGGTGAAAATGTACACGACGGAGTGGATCCACCACGCTGTGGCGGACATGGTGAACGACCCGTCCAAACCGCGCCGCTACTCCTTCTGCACCACGGGCGACGCCACGCCACCCGACATCACCAGCCGATCGGTCGAGGACGAGATGAGCCCGCTGCCAGGTTAGCCCTCTGCCGCCCCATCTTGAAACCTGTCACCACCACCCCTTCATAATCGCCGCAGCAAATACAACTATTACCACGTCGGGCTGCTAAGGGTCCGCTGCGTGGAGATTTTTTTCACGCGACTTGACGTCATTATCACCTAAGTGACCTGATGACTTGTGCCACCTATTTAAATGTGTCACTTGACCAACGGGAACGCATCGCACTACGAATTTGCATTGAAAATGTTCGCCTTGCTGCAGCGTGAGAGGGCCCATTCATGTGACCCATGTATCACCTTACCCACCAAGGCGATTGTCATTGTCTAACTTTGAATAAGCCAAAACCGTTTAAAAGAAGTTCGCAGCAGTAGGGTGGCCGCAGGCGACATATGGCAGGGCTAATTGGAGTGTACTGGGGGGGGGGGGGGGGGCGGGGCTTGATCACCAGTGGTGGTAGTTAGCCTAATCCTGATTGTCTCCTGGTTGGGGTTCACGAATGCAGGGGCCGCAGCGGCGCGCCGGCGCAGCAGCACGGCGAGTTTGGAGGACCTGGGCGGCGAGCGGCGCGGCAGCAATGTGTCCCTGGCTGCCGGGGCTGCGGTGGACGCACGGCGGCGGAGCAGCGGGAGCGCCTCCCCTCCAGCCACTGACGCACAGCCCAAGACCAGCTGCCTCAAGAAAGACGGCGGCAAGCAGAAGGGCGCCGCGCGGCGCGTGCGAAGGGCCAGCACGGTGCGCACAACCATCCCGTTCGTGGTCAACCGGCCCTTCATCTTCTTCGTGCTGCACCGCGAGCTGTCGCTGCTGCTCTTCATGGGCGTCGTCAAAAGGATCTCCTGAGACACGGCGCCCCCATTCAGTGGACACGGAAAATTGCGAGAAATATAAACGCAGACCATTTGCTCCATTCCCGCTCGTCTATGCTTTGCAGCCAATGGGCGGCAAGAAACCCAGGTCCAGCACGCGTTGGATCTGGATATGTATAATACAGGGTGCTTTATTTTACTGCTCGACAATGTAATCAGAAGAGTTAATTACGTGTTGAGGACGCGGGTTCGATCCCGGCCGCGGTGGTCGAATTTCTATGGAGGCGAAATTCTAGAGGCCAGTGTATTGTGCGATGTCAGTGCACGTTAAGGAACTCCAGGTGGTCGAAATTTCCTGAGCCCTTCACTGCGACGTCCCTCGTAGACTGAGTCGCTTTGGGACCTTAAACAAATACAAATCAAACCAAATACTTGCTAGATAACAATCGAAAAAATTCGGACGACACTTAAGGCTGCTTAGGCGGAGGAATGCGAAAGCATGTGTTGCCATGGCAGCCGCGTTGGTTCGCTGCCACCGCCTGTACACTCAATTTATCTGTTTTTTCCGCAATTAATCACGTAAATAAATCACATTTACTCTGATCACACCCTCTTTTAAGGCGATAGCCTTTAACGGCTCATACTCGCGGTGACCGTCCATCCGTTACATCGCCACCTAGCTCACTTGACCTTGTGATATCACGTGATCTTAAGATCACCGAAGGATCTATAATTTGTGTAAGCGCGGCAAATTCAAATCAGTGCAATGAGTCGCAAAGGCTTTCGCCTTTCTGCAGTTAAGAAAACGTCCATCACAGATTTAGGTTTCTCAAATTTGGCGACATTGCTGCATTCCCGTCCACCTAGTACATTCCCGTCTAGCCTATTCGGCCGTCTGACGACTTTTGCTTCTAATTATCTAATTGCTCTGTGTAAAACTAAAAAAAATGGTTTTTGGGGAAAGGAAATGGCGCAATTTCCGTCTCTCATATCGGCCGACACCAGAACCGCACCGTAAAGGAAGGGATAAAGGAGGAAGTGAATAAAGAAGAAAGGGGCGCCATAGTGCAGGGCTCCGGAATAATTTAGACCACCTGGGGATCACTAACGCGGACTGAGCTCGCACAGCACATGGGCGCCTTAGCGTTTCACCTCCATCGAAACGTGGCCGCCGCGGTCGGGTTCGAACCCAGGTACTCCGGATCAGCAGCTGAGCGCCTTAGACACTGAGCCACGCGGCGGGAAATTACTCCGCGTCACCAGGAATATGTCACCGTGTCACCAGAATAAGAATGGGGTGGAGCGCATACGGCAGCTGCTCTCAGGTCATGAATAGCAGTTTACCAACATACCTCAAGAGAATAGTATACAACAGCTGTATCTTACCGGTACTCACCTATCGGGCAGAAACGTGGAGGCCATCGAAAAGGGTTCAGCTTGTGTTAAGGACAACGCAGCGAGCTATGGAAAGAAAAATGGTATGTGTGCCGGAAGCGGGCAGAGTGAGCGAGGGAACAAACGCAGGATAATGACAACCTAGTGCAAATAAAGAGGAATACGGCGGAGTGCTTGGCTTGAAGCACTCTGGCACGGGTCAGCCCGGTATTGCACTGCCTCCGGGATCGGCCCGGGACATATTAGCGCGGCGCGTCTTTTCTTTCACTCTTTGGTCTTCTATCCTTTACCCCTCCTACTTTCAGCACGAGGCAGCGAGCGTGGCTCGGCTTGAGCCAGTGGGCAGGCCCGTGCTCTTTTCTCTTCCTTCTTCCTCTCAACAGCATCAGCCATGCAGTCACTCGGAGGAGGAAATGGGCTTGGTCAGGGCATATTTGAAATGGGAAGGTAATATAACCACTGGTCCAAGGGTGACAAAGTGTCCAAGTGAAGCGTAGCCGGGGGCGCCAGGACGTTAGGTGGGCGGATGAGATTAAGAAGTTTGCGGCGATAGGGTGGCCGCATCTCGCAAATGACATGGCTAATTAGAGAGACATGGGAGAGGCCGCCTTCCTACAGTGCGCATAGTCAGGCGGATGATGATGATCTATGTAACTTCGCCTCTTTTTAGTGCATGTTTAGCTACTTTACTTTGGCCTGCTTGTTTTGAGCATGTTTAGGGCCTTGCCTTAGCCTCTCTGTTCCGAGCTCGTTTGACCAGTAGACTTCGCCGCCTTATGAGTCAGCATCACTACTATCGATGACGTTTTGCATCTTAAGCTCGGATTTCAGGACGCCTTCAACTTTCCAGTCGGAATGAGGAGTATCCACTTCTGCGGCATAGTGAATCTACGAGAATCCCACTGCGCTCACATTTCGCGAACATCCATTGCGGACTCCTCTTCGCACCTCTTCAACCCGGCGTTGAACTCCAGCTCCGCCCTTTCAGGAAAGGAAATGGCGCAGTAACTGTATCGTATCTCGGTGTACACCTTAACCGCAGCCACAGCTGCGTTGCGAGGAGAGGGTGGAAAGGGAAGACGCAGAATAGCGCCTGAAGGAGCGGGGGATGGAAAGAGAAGGATGTGACAGAACCAAGAGAGAATGAGGAGGCGCGGGTTTTCGTAGCTCCGGCGGAGCTGTCCACTGTAGCGCTTATTTCTTTCGCCCCCTCCTTTATCATTTCCCCTCACGTCCCTTTTCCGTGCATTTTGAAAGCTTCATGGCTTGCTGACTGACATTCTCAGCATTGCAATCGCATAAGTTGTTCTCCGTGTACCAACTTTCGCAGTGTCAATATTGTAAGTGACACTAAGCTTATGCGTAGTTGGGAAAGCAAACTTCGGCGATAACCTGAGCGGACACTCAGAATAAACGGGAAACAATATATTTTACAACCATTTTAGGCAACAGCTAACGCATCTAACAGGTTTAGAGAGAAGAGCTGAGGCTTTGGAAGCCTGCCGCTCTATGAAAGGTGCCTGCAAGGGATACCAGGGGCAGGGTTCCTCCCCCTGCACTATGCCTGCTGCACATGCCCGCCCTTCACCTCCCCCGACGCGCTGAGCTCATATGGGCGCCTGCGCACCCGGGAAATCCCGGAAACGAGGCCGCCAACTCCTGAGCCCGAGGGCCTAGAAACCAGGCACAGGCGGACCTTGTGCGGGATTTCTCGAAGGAGCGTATGCACTCTTTTGCTGAGCTCATCGCTAACTCCCGCACTGAGCGCCTAATCTACCCGCCACCCCACACATCCCTCACTACCAGAGAACAGTCAATCTGGCGTCGCCTGCAGACGCGAACGCTGCCTACACTAGCCAATTTTTCTAAATTTATGCCGGTACCTCCCATATTCTTCTTGTGCACCCAACCCAATGCCACCCTTACCCACATTCTCCTATCATGACCGGCGTTATCGCCCCTCGCCAGGCCGGTGCCTCTGAGGACTGGGAGACGTCACTACGGTCAGCAGACCTGGCCAGGCAGAAGATCACCGTCAGCTGGGCCGCATACGTCACGGACCAACACAACATGACCGTTTAGACTATGAGTGAAGTCATGCGGAGACCCAGGAGGCCGGCGGGCCTCGAGTTTCCATCCATCCATCCTGCAAAGGATGTAGTTTTCTGTTAGTGCGTGTCACATGTATGAGGCCAAAAAAAACTTTCCGCCAACACAGTGCCCCCAGGGGACGCACCGGGAGGATAGGAAATTGTGTGGGTGTACAGTCAAGTTTCAGTGAGTGTGCTTCGTTTTCTACACCGTGCATTAAGTTTCTGTGAGAGTGCGTGTTTTTGTTTTCTAAGTGTACATTCAGTATTCAATTTTGGTGTGTGTGTGTGAAATGCATTTTCAATAAGTGTACTCTTTTAATGATGATTATTTCTTACTTCGGTTTAGTGGGTTATCTTGCGACTTGTCTTCAAATGTGTACTTGGTAATGGGCGATTAGTGTCACGTGACTAAAGTGCATATATACAGGCGTCCTCTTCTAATTAAAGGTCTTTGGTCTTCCGTCTACGACTGGACCAGGAGCCTCGTTTCCGTTCTCCTTCGGGGGCCCTTCCTGCCTTCCACAAGTGCGAAGTGTAGCATGTCTTCAGTTCTACTTCTTAGCGATTGTCTCGTATAAGCTACTTTGCATCTTTCAAAGGACAAGGTGCGCATCACGTAAACGAAATGTTTTGGAGTTTTCGCATAATGTACCTATGTCCCGACGATATGGAAAGCCTTGTAAATATAAGTACCCTCGATTTTTTATTCCACTCTTCTGCCTCCTCGCCAACCGCGCTCGTGCCTGGAAGCTGTAAGCCTCATTAACACTGTCATTATTTCGATGCCAAGGAAGAAGTAACATCGCCCATCTTAACCATGATCGCTGCTTCGAAGGGCCGAAAACCTGACTCTGCGACGCCTTCGCCCCCACCGAGAGCCCGGCGGGTATCCTTCGCTGAGCCCATCACCGAAGACACCACTAATGAAATCGCCCAGCCTTCGTCGGTGGTGGTTCCATACCTTGCGAGATACGTCCCGCAGCTCGCGCCGCCACTCAACAGCGCCAGAAATGTCTTCTGGGGCCATAACCACCCCCACTACGCGCCGATCATCGCGCCCATGGCTGCGCCTACGGCCGTACTAATGGGCAGACCGTTCCCACTTCCAACGGGCTTATTCGCGCAACGGTACATGATGCCTCAAGGCCCGCACTGGATGAATCCTTCCTTTTGTTCAGGGGCGCTTGCACCCTTCCTGGATGAAGACGTCTTCCCAGAAGCTCCATCGGATGACCGTGCGAAGTCAGTTCTGCTGCGCACTGCTGGCATCGGAGCGCTGCTGGCAGCGCTCGTTACCTTGTTGATCGCCGCAGCGCTCACCATAAATTTGGAAGAGTCATCTGTTCTGCCCGCAACTTCGGCAACGCCACTTCTGGTGGAGCACGTTCACCAGGGCGGCGTGAAGCAAGCCTCACCGCTGCAGCCGCTCAAGAAACCGGCTGAAGGTAGACATACCGCTATCGCGCACTCCACCGTCAAAACTCGCAGGGCGGCGCATCACGAACGACCTATGCCAACCGCCCAGCACCGCGACAAACTAGCAAGTCCGAAGCGCCGCCATCAGCAAAACATCAGGAATCGAACGGTGAGCTCAAACCGGGCTCTTCATGCATTCCCGTTCAAGCACTGCGGTCTGATTTCTTATTTTTCCGTTTAACCAACGATGCATCTGCCATATCGAGTGACCCGCATCTTATCTAGTAGGAAGCATGGTGCATTTCTCTGAGCGTATGGCTCGTACCCACATGGTCTAAGATAACACTTTACTTCAAAGACATCGCGTCACCAGTGGTGCAGAGGTGAGGGGGTGAGCTGTTGGACATTATCATGGCCATTGGCGGTCATACAAAGCAGATGCAAGGAGTTGCACTTTCTTATAAGGCTTTATCTCGGTACCTGCATTGTGCTATCTGCACATGTCAACAAGCTTACAGATTTTCCTTGGGGCATGGTCCCTGATATTAGCTAGATATTGACGTGTGGCTTACAAGTGCAAAAACGGTGCCTCCTTTTCGTCAACCACAGGTGGCCTGAACACAAGCTTGGCTTCAGGCTACATTTGCGGCCTCTTGCAAACCGATTACGCGTAGAGTAAATCGTATTGCCAGGTTAGAAGCCTAACCAAGCGCCTTCTGACGCAAAATGTCTGATTTGTGTTGACTGAAGCGAGCAAGCATTGCTTGTTATATGTACCGAAGGCACTTTTATGGGTTTCGAGCTGGATGTACTCGTGGGTAGCGCTGGCGTTCGTTGTGAATTTGGAAGATACCCCTTCACATAAAACTATCATCACTTGCAAGGACAGAAAAAGCGAAATTGCTACCGTTAATTTCGATGGGCTAAGCTTTTCGGGGTCAGTTTTTATGCTTGGCAATCCTGAATGCTTATGGGCACTAAAGGGGGTCTCCAATAAACTACCCTTGCCGACGCTCTTTTTCAGTCGCAGTTACCACAGCAGTGCGGCCGCCACTTTTACACCTACTGTCCACGCCAGAAGAGCAAGGTCTTCTATAGCTCCTCGTCACACAGCTGCGTGTTCACGAGTGTAGACAGCGCCCACGTCTGCAATCGTGGCGCCAACCGGTTTTCGAGCCTTGGCAGCTGCCTATCCAGCTGCGTGCGCGCGCCGAAGGGACGAGAGCTTGACCGCTGCCACGAGAACACCCTCTTCACCGAGTGTGCTAGGTGAGCACAATTAGAAGCACAAGTACGAAAAAAAGGAACAGAAAACTCACTTGAAGTGCAAGCCCGATTCGCTATATTGTGTCGTTTAGTCAAGAAAAAACTTCTTGATAACTGTCTTCCGGATGCGTATTTGCGTCCACGATAGGATTCTGAAATATGTCAGCATAACCATATAAATTGACACCACTCACGTTTATAAGTAAAATGAATTCTTCACACTCATTATGCTTAGTCAGCATCATTATCAGCTACCTGCATCCATTTCGGGACAAGTACCTCTGCTATTGGATCTCACCTCACCCTCTCAGAGTCCAGCTCCAGCGGCCCTATCCCCGAAGACTCAATAACCTGGACCGGCTACTCACACTCGTGCGCGTACTAAGCAACTGGAAACATCGTCTTCTAGTGAAGCGCAGGGCACAGGAAGTTAGAGGTTATCGAGGGGATGTGGCGTTCGTCAGGCATCTAAGACGGTTTCAGTAATATTTGCCAATACAAGAAGCATAACAAATAAGCGCAATCAACTTGGCTCAGTTGCTTCGGCTACAGACGCCGACATAATCATTTTAACCGAAACATGGCTGAATGCAAGAATTCACAGTAGTGAAATTTTCGACGTTAAAAGGAAGTTCGATATCTGCCGTCGTGATAAAGAAAGTCGGCAGGGTGGTGGAACCCTAATTGCTGTATCAAGATCAATCCCATCGTTTTTCATTGACGTGGGTTCTAGCTTGGAAACCGTATGGGTTGGTATCACTCTCAGCAATAGCAGAATAATACTAGGTGTCTGTTATCGCCCTCCAAATACCGGAGCAACGTTCATCGATGAGCTGCATGATGCTATTAGCCTCATCGTGTCTCGCTATCCTGCCTTACCTATATTCTTGTTAGGGGACGTTAACTTTGCTAATATTTCATGGGAAGGTCCGTATCCAATCATTTCTTCATTCTCAGCCCAAAGTCAGAGTTTTCTTGACCTCTACTCATGTTTTCAACTCACTCAGCTTGTCAAACAGCCAACGAGGTGTACGTCACAGTCCGCTAATACGCTAGACCTAATACTGACGACTCACCCGGATTTGCTTTCTTCTATCACCCATCTTCCCGGCATTAGTGACCATGATTTCTTCACTTCGAGCTAAAAATTTCTTTTCCACGCACACCAGAAAAAGCTAAGCAGATTCGGGACTACAAAAGAGCTAACTTTTACGCTATTAATGAGAACCTTTGTCGATACTGGGACACGTACGCAAAAGATTTTGAACTGCGTTCTGTACAGCAAAACTGGGGTTTGTTTGCTGCGCAGGTTACTGAGCTCTGCAACACATTCATTCCATCACGATGCATTAGGAGCAACGCTAGATCCCCGTGGTATAGTAGAACACTCGCCCGCATTTCTAACAAGAAAAAGAGGGTGTTTCGTCTAGCTAAAGCTCGTAACACGCATATTCGATGGGATGCCTACTTCTCAGCTTCAAAACAGTACGCTGATGCAATCCTGGATGCCAAGGATCACTTCTTTAACAGCACGTTGCCAAACATGTTAATAAACAATCCAAAGAAGTTTTGATCCACTGTAAACATGAAAGATAATAGAGCAATTTGTCTTCACGATGATTCTGGAGAGCCAATTCCGCCTGACGAGTCCCCTTGTGTTCTGAACACTGTATTCTCGAATGTTTTTTCGTCCGTGTCTGCAGAATATATTCCGGATGATTTTCCAGATTTCAAGTGTTCTCGGATGTTCTCAGTAATCATTGATCAGGGTGGCAAAATAATTGTTGCCTTGAAACTCTCATCCTCTTCTGCGCCTGATGGCATAAATTTAAAATTTCTGAACCAAACAAAAGTGTGGTCATCTATTTTTTTGGCAAAAATTTTTCAGCGGTCTCTTGAATGCGGTGAACTACCCTTGCAATGGAACACCGGGAAGGTGGTTCCGTTGTACAAATCAGGTAACAGGCATTCACCTCTTAATTACAGACCCAAGTCATTAACAAGCATTTCTTGCAAAATGTTGGAGCACGTGCTGTATTCGCATACCCAACTTCTTGGAAGAGAACTCATTTTTCACACATGCGTAACATGACTTCAGACGTTCATTTTCCTGCGAAACGCAGTTGCTGGTCTTTACACATCGTTTGCATGCTATTCTTGACAAACACTCCGATATCGATATCATTTTCCTTGACTTCTCGAAAGCTTTTGATAAAGTTAACCATAAGCTACTAATGTTTAAGCTGTCTCTTATGAATTTAGACCATAAACTTCTTTTTTGGATTGAGTGTTTTCTTACTAATCGCTGTCAATACGTAACACTTGACGGCTTCGATTCAAATCTAACTAATGTAACATCTGGTGTCCCTCAGGGTTCTGTTTTAGGCCCGTTGCTTTTCCTCATATTTGTTAATGACCTTCCTAATTATGTTACATCTTCCGTGCATCTTTACGCTGACGACTGCGTTGTTTATCGGGAAGTTTGCAGCGAAGCTGATATAGAAATTTTACAGTCGGACACTGACAGCATTGCAAATTGGTGTAAAATGTGGAAAATAGAGCTTAACCCCAAAAAATGCAAATTAATGCATGTATCACGTCTCTCCACTCATACTCCAAAGTACCACTAAATAACACTGAACTGGAAGCCATATCATCATATCGGTACTTAGGTCTGCTCATAATCTCAAGATTATCGTGGCAACCGCACACTGAATCAATAATTTGCAACACTAATCGCATGCTCAGGTATCTACGTCGAAATTACAGCAAGGCCTCAGTTTCATTAAAAATACTCCTTTATAACACACTTGTACGATCCAAACTAGAATACGCCGCTTCGATATGGGACCCTAACCAAGCTAACTTGTGTCAGTCCATTGAGCTTTTACAGAACAATGCGGCTCGTTTCATTTTATCTAACTATCATGGCACATCAAGCGTAACAAGTATGAAGAACAGTCTTTCACTACCCTGTTTGTGTCTGCGTAGAAATTTCTTTCGTTTATGCCTCTTTTTCAAAGTATACCATCATTCAACTTTAAGACAGCAGCTCATTCTAGAACCCGCTTATCGCTCGTCACGAGTCGACCACAAACACAAGGTTGGATATATTCGTTGTAACAGATACACATTTTCTTACTCATCTTTACCACGTACATGCGGCGACTGGAACCACCTCCCGACTGATATCGCATGCATCAATGATTATGCCCTTTTCAGGAAAGCTTTATCCGCTTTTATGTTTGTTGATGACGTGGCCTAAGTGTTGCAACAATTTTTCATTTATAATGATGAAATGAAGCCATGACATTTTGAACTTCTTTGCAATCCTGTAACGTCATAAAGATTATATGCTTAAGTAGACGGCTTTGAATTTTTTTCATCTTTTTCCATGGCTGTCTTCCCTTACGCCTTCGTACTCGTGAAAGAACCAATTTCAGCTGTGTGTTTTGTTACCTATATTTTTTTCATTTTTAGTTGTTTGTTGCTAATATTATGTCGGGCTTTTAATGGTTTGATACTGTTTACTCTAATGTTTTTGCAGTTTGGTTACTAATACTGTTTTCTCCTAAAACCTGCTATATACAACTTGCTCCTCTTCAACCAAGATTCGTCACAAATGTTCACTGCAAATGTTCACCCCACTTCCCTCTGCAATGCTTCGGCGATTGAGGGTATTGTAAATAAATAAATAAATGAACCTCATCTGCGCCACTGAATATTGCCCTCTGTGGCACTTCTCTTTGCATGGACTCCAATCCTGCGCTCTAAGCGAGAATTGGTTATCTTTTTCCGTCTTTACGCGGCCTCCTCATTTGTATTTCTTGTTCCCCCTTTACTTACAATATTACACAAGCTTGCAGGTGAAACCTTGCAAATCTAGTAACTAAACACATGAAAAATACTTTCGCCAACCAACCATAGTGCGTGTGCTATCGAAAAACTGTGACCAGCTTCGTAGAAAAACACTAACCTAACCTCAAAATATTTTAAGTGTTGCAAATTCTCTGGAGGCCCGTTTTTATGTGCTCAAGAAAGTTCCGAGTTGAGGATAATAGAGCATGTTCCGTCTCCGTTGCTGGCGTCCGCAGGCTGGACGTGGTGGAGGCATGGTGGTTTTTTGACGGCTCGGCTTGCACGAAGTGGACCTTCCCGCTGGGTAACTGCCCGTCTCAGGGCAGACGGGTGTACCGCTCCCGGCGAGAATGCGACACAGAGTGCCTGCGCCCGAAGCGAAACGACACTGCCTATGCCCACCAGTGCGACGCCCCCGTCACAGCCACGTGTAGCCCGGAGCAGGTCAAGTACCCATACTTCGCGGACATGCTGCTCGAAGGCAACGCACGCTGCGTCATGGCCTCGAACCGAGTACTCCGAGCACGGCGCTGTTTGATCGGCTCCAACCAGTTTGACTCGATTGGAAGTTGCGAACAGGCCTGCCTTCACTTGTGATGGTTTCCTGAAAGTATCCTCCTAATTTTCACACGCCGCCTACGGTACTGGATACTAGAATAAACTTGCTGCTATTCCAAACTTTTCTCTGCGCAAACTCGATATTTCCCATTTCAGTGACTCTTGGTCAATTCGTAAATGACATCGGGCAGCCTTTGCAGATATTCAGAGAGGTGAGAACCATAAGGTAAAAATACCGCAGAAGGCATGCACAGCATTGTGGTACTAACAACTGAAACCGTTTCAGTTGCTAGTACTGCCCTGTTTCGTACCCTTGTTCTCTGTCGTGGCCAGTCTTGTTTTCAAGTGATAGCGTTAGAGGCCCCGTTCTCGAGAAAAGCCGGCGTCCGCCTGTGTCACGAAGCAAGTGTCTCTGCTCCTGCCGACCAGGTTGTGGGCAACCTGACCACCGTGGCGGGTGGAAATTAAAATAATGTTTGGCCAAGAGAGGAGCGTTTTATTGGGGATCAGCACAAGGTCCCGTCCAGAGAGATCATGGAACGGTCTGATCGAGAGGTAGCAGCCATCTAGCATCTCACCTGCTTCTGGTAAGCCACGTGATAATGGCGGATAGTGACATCCCCTTTAGCTACCACCGTCAGTGGATCGCTTTTCCCTTCTGCTGCTTCATGGGCACCTCCCGTGGTAGAAGATGTAAGATTGTCGCCGTTTGACGCTACTGTAAGCTACACTGAGCTGCTGCTTTGAAGCCACAGGCACGCTCCCTCATACCTGAATGATCTTTCTTTGTTAGCATCGCCACCTCGTTAGGCGCCCCGCTTTTCCATCACTCTCCTGTGCAGTATTTTCGGTGTAGTTACTATGGTGCGTTGCAGCAGACTGGAGAGCGCACTGCATCAACACAGAACTGCGATGGAACAGAGTTCAAGCGCCGATCTCTTGATTCGGCTCATGAGGCTACATTGTTGCTTTATTATATCATAAAACCGAGCTTTAAAAACGTGCAGATGGAAGCAAAAACCGCCTTCCCAGGTTTCCTTTGATGGTGGTTTCATTTTCAGCTTATTCCTTCCGGCTTTCAGTAAACTATAGCTTGGTGCATGACCACGAAAATACTCTGAAGCACATGTTTAGCTCCGAGGTATTGATTATAACGTTAAATTCCTTTAGCTGCCATAGCAAGAAACGAAACTAGCTCGCAAAGCAAAAGGAGACGATTCCTGCCCCCTCCGCATACGCCGCCGGCACGATTGCAGGCGGCGAAAAGAACGCGTAACGCACGATCACGTTAGAGCCACGCAGTTGCGCAAGCCGGGTTGCCAGCTTCCCCCACCAATCCCTGCCCGTTTCAGCCGCCAGCACTACTGTAAGAATGCGGAATAAACATGACCCGATTTTTGAGTTCTATTTCTGTGGGTAGTAAAAATTTTACTCCATCGCACTAGTAAATACCTGCTTGTATAGGGGATACAAGGAGTGTGCGTTTAGAGTGTGCGGACGAAATTGAAAACTAGATTTCAGGAAACGAAATTATGCAGTAACTGTCTCACCTATCTCAGCGGACACCCTAAAAGCGCCGTAAAAAAGGCATAAAGAGGGAGTGAAAGAAGAAAGGAAGAAAGAGGTGCCATAGCGAAGGTCTCCGGAATAATTTCGACGGCCCCAACCAATCAAAATAAAAAAACCTCAGCCCCTTTCTCTAGAATTCGAAAGTGGCTGCGGTGCATCAGACAAAGTACTGGGTCATGTTTTACACCCCATGCCTTCGTCTAATACCCCTGAATTAGATGAATGGGCAAACTGGTCCCATTCAACTGATGAGAGCCTGCATCTCATGCCTCAAATTGTTTCCATTGCAACAGCCTGTTGCTGCTACTAACCAGCTTTGAAAACAAGATACCTTAGCACAGCTGGATAATACAGAAAAAGCATGACACGAGTATAGATATAAAAATTAATATTAAATTAACTGCTGCGCGGCACACAATAATATCAACGCATCCGAAATTATTCATGCAAGGCATACGATTGTTTTAAGAAGACAAATAAATTTACGTCTGCTCGTATTAAAATGATTACCTCACAGCGAGGAAGTCTCACCGCGAGGAAGTGAGGCTGCGGGTCTGTATACGGACCCTAAGTGCCAAGGCACAGGATTACACTACCTTTGCTTCGTAAGTGAGCGCGGTACGATACGCGCGGTCTCCGCGGCAATAAGGCCCGTTTCGTTAGCCCTACTGCGCCGCTTAAGATTCCTGCGTTGGTGGCGCGTTTTCTCGTAGACGAATTGGAAAACCGGAGTGCGCTCCCGTTCCTGTGCAGCGGAATCCAAGGGGCGCATCCACAACCACTGCATTGCTATGTTTTGCCAAACCACATTAAAAATTCTGCATGCCACATGGATAGCACTCGGCCCGAAGACACGAGTCCTTATCTGCGACGAAGAGGTCATGTCGTGCATGAGTCACTCAGCAGCGAGGCGCGGAACTAAATGTAGACAGTCCAAAGATGGACAGATGGCGCACTGCTAGAAGGCACGACTCCTGGTGCGTGTCCGGCGTGAGTCAAGGACGGCAGCGAGATTTCCACATGCCGCTTTCATAGTACGAAATCGCTCCGCCGAGATTGATTACATCCTGTATAGACAAGGGTAGCGATTTGAAAGTAGTATGCAGTAGCCATATCTGTCACTGATGCCACCGTACTCTTTTTCGGCGGCTCCCAGAGTTCGTCGATAGTAGCTTTCCTGAGGTTGACCCCGTTGAGATCGTGTCTTAAGGTCACCTCAGACGTTCACAAAAATAAATACGCCCACTCCACTCGAAACCGACGAAAAATCGCCCATTAGCAATTCTTAAAAGAAGCACTTTGTCTGCTCTAGCCACGTGAAAAGGGCTATGGGCTTGCTGGAGCAAAACGTTGACTACCTTGAAAGAGCCGAGACAATAATCATGCTCTGAGGTCACTGCGGGCAACCCTCAGGATCCTCATGAGAGGGTCAAGGCCATTTTCGGTGACTGCCCCCTTCATGAGCAGGGAGAAGCACCCTTTGCTGAGGTCCTCACAGACGCTATGAACCTTCTATCTGGTGAGGTACTGAGAGGTAAAAGTCGAGGCGTTATCTTTCAAAATGTACCTTACTTATGCAGGTAAGGTTCAAGACAGCGACATGTAATTCCAGGAAGCTCGACCCAGGAGTAATAAAAAAAATGATGCCATATGCCCCAGTGAAGAAAAGGTATGTCTTATCTCCTCTGCTGAAAATTGTGCATTCGTTTCTTCACGAGGGCGTTATCGTCTGCAGGACAATCTACTGCTCTGGCTCCTTGATTCGCGAAGAAACTGCTCTCAAAGATAGTAAAATATGGCTTCCTCCGCCTCTCGGCACTTGTTCAGAAGCCAGCGTTCGTGCGGCAACGCAAACTACAGCCCCTATTGGCTATGCCACCGTTTCATACCAGCTGTTTTTTTTTTGACGACGTCCAAAATTATTAAAAAAGGTAACTTGTTTTACACTATTTTAGCCCTGTGGCAGTATTGGGGCCTGCGGCCGGAACCAGGTAAGAGGCAGAACGATTTAATTAGTTCGCAAATTATGTATATAATAATTAACTTCTAAAATCTTTATATAAGGGCTATGTTGTATTTGTAGAATTAAAAATAGTTCTCCTGGGCCTGGAATTAGAAATAGTTCTCCTGGAATTAAAAATAGTTGCCGCCTGGGCCCCCGTCACGGCGCCATTTGGTCATGATGCCATTAGGCCATGACGTATATAAAGTTGTTCCTCCTCGTCCTCCTCTCCAAACAGCGCAGCCAAGCAAAAAAATTTCAGGAACAAATTTTTAGCGCGCGTTACAAGGAGAGAAAAGAAATGCTGGTTGACGGGTTCACAGCATAACTCAGCGGTAATGAGCGCCTCTGACGTCGACAATTCGCCCTTCGCTTTGCATCTCACTGCTGACGTCAGTTGAAGTCCAGACGAATCGGCCTTCGGTATCGCTGGCAGTTTCGCTTCGCGCAGCGCAGAGCGAAGCGACAGACGGCAATGACCGCCATCTGTATTTCAAAGTATACTGAAAGCACAGTGACAGCGCGTATTGGGTTTCGACGAGGCAGCAATCCACGCAGCGGGGCGAAACTGCCAGCGATACCACCCGTCTGCGTCTCACATGACGTCAGCAGTGTTATGCAAAGCGCACGGCGGAGCTAACGATGTTAGAGGCCCTCAGTGCCGCGGAGCTGTGGTTTGGAGGCGCTAACCTAGGTTCAAATTTGCCGCACGAATTTTTTTCTTCGCTATGCTATTTGAACGACGATCTCCAGCTCAGCAAATACAACATACCTCTAAAATAAGAAATGTATAAATGATAACGTGTTTATTGAATTAGCGAACTAATTAAAGCGTCCTGCCTCATACCAAGTGCTCATTGTAGCCCCAATACAGCGCCACGGCTAAAATAACTTCAATATTTACCTTTTAATTTTGGACCTCATGAAAAAACACCCGGTGGACGGTGTTTGTGCAGTGACGGTGCAGTGGAGCCAGCGCTGAGGCACTCCATATCCTCCACTCTGCAAGCTGGATGTCGACGGCACTCAGAGATGGGCCAGCATCGGTGGCGGCATCTGTCTGCTGATTGACTCCTTCGCTGAGAGTTTGGAGGTCAGGCTGAGAAGCGTCTTTAATCCGCCCCTCTTCGTCATTGTATGCATGGACGATGTGATGCTCCATCATAGGTTCTCCTTTCAGTTTTCTCATTTGCAGCGTTGGCATCCAGGCCCATTCGCCGCCGTGGATTGAGTGAAAAGCTTTTGCGCCGCTATATCGGTCCGCACCAGGTTCTCGGTCGGTTAGGTGAACTGGATTATGAAGTCATCCCTGACGCAATGACTTCATTCCAGCGACGCCGCGTACGACCAGAAGTTGTCCATGTAGTCCGTCTGAAGCCGTATTATGCACGCTAAAGGACGCTGCATTTCCATACTCTATTTTCGCAAGATCCGTTTTATCTCTTACTAGTCGCATTATTTGTTTTAATGCATTGGGTCGGCGCTTCTTTAAGAGGGGAGTAATGCCGCGAATTTTTTCAGTGTTTGTTCCTTCTTCAAATCTGCCGCCACGCCACTCTATCGCTTTGTTTGGGACGCAAGACGCGACTAAATTTATCTCCATTGATGGTAGCCAGGAAGAGCTGATTTTATGTAGTTCCGGAATGTTCTAGTAACTTTCAATGCTTTATCTCGAAAGTTTGTTATCAGCTTTAAATTGAGCACGGCCGACAGCAGCGGGCATTCTGTTCGACGACAGCCGAGCACGCATGTCGCTTCGCCGACGCCGAGTCCATTGTGGGCACAAGTCAGCCCAATAAACAGTTTTCATTTAGAAAACCTTTTGTGCGTCTTCGTCGCTCCTTAAATTGCCGTCCGCACTACGTGACAATATGACTGGGGACCCGAAATCGCTGATATTCGTCTACATGAACGCGTGCTAAAACTGCTGTACGTTATAAATCAGAGCCGACATATCTATTTTTCAGTCGTGACCAGTGGACGCGTTCTGTGGAGATTTTCATTTTCGAGAAAATTTCGGCACAGATGTTTAATATGAACTGTTAAATTTGAAAATAAGCATGCACCTACCAACAATTTCATCTTCTGGGAATTCCGCGTGTGTAGCCTCTGCTGTGCATGCATCGGTGGAAGTGAACATTCTGATAGTATTGACAGTGAATAAAATGCAGAAAATGATGCAGCCAGCATACAGGATGTGCTCAAGAGGAAGAGAGAAGATATTTTATTGTTCATCTTTATTTTAATGGCACAGGAGAGAAGGAACTTTTTCCACAAGGGTTACTTGGCACCCTTCACTGACCCGTGGTCAGTCTGGCACTCTAGGAGGAAGCGGGTGTATGAGGGAAGTAAAGAGATTATATGGCTAATGGGCACTTGCGGAAGTAATGGTATAAATTTACTGAAACCAGCCTACGAATGTTGTACGGGGGAAAGTTCGTGTTTGCTCCCTCCAGTGTCACTCTACGTGCAAAGCAGGAAAGTCGACGATGTTCAAGTACATGATTGCTGTGCTGCTGTTTCTTCGCAGGTAAAAGCACAGAGCTCACACTGCATCTTCACAGGCTAAAAAGAACAGGAACTTATATTTAAACATCTGTGTGGCGCTGCACTGCAATAAAATACTTCGGCGACTGCAAACAATTATTTAAATTATGTTACTAACACAGTTCATTCCTTCGATTGCTGGGCTCAGCTTAGATTATCTCCCGCAGTTTTAATTCAGCGCTAAATTTCAACAAATTGTGTAAGCTTGGTATGCATAATACTAGCATAATCAGTTGGCCCTTTAAGCTCGTGACTAATATGCCACGCTTCATCATAGAGGTGCCCTTGTTGTGAGGTTAAAGGGGGCTAAGTACGCTTTCCCCAGCTTAAGCGCGGCTGACACAGTTCAAGACCGCCAACCCCTCGCCGTCATCGCGCACGCTGACAACGGCAGGGCCTTGCACGGGGGGGACAATGCAACGACCCATTCCTTCACGTAAACATGTGATTTATTGCTGCAACAGCAATTACGCCAGCTACCAACAAATTAGGCAAAGGAATCAAGGTTATCAGCGAACGTTCTCCCATGGTAGGGAATGGGATAAACTCCGATGCCAGACGGAATGAGTTCGAGAGGAAAATTGGCGTACGAGGCAAAGCCTGGCTTGCGGAGCGCCGCGCCTAAAAATCCGCGCGCGAGGATTTCCCGAGCCGAAGAGATAGAGCTGTCTCCCGCGCGCGCGCCGCAATCAAGTAGGCCGTTGCGCTCGGGCCCTCCGATGTCTGCGCCCTTCCATGTTGTTTAAAGTAAGAAGCAAACCAAACGGGACGAAGCGGGACGAGTCCCCACAACCACCCAACCTTAAAGAGACCGACGTGCATGCAAGTATATTGCTATGGATAAGCCTCCTGGCCTTCATGAACTAGCTGAAGGTTTTGCAGCAGAGGTCTCGCTGATGGTGTCCACGCACACTTGTCGTTGCGCCGCAGGCGGCTTGCAGCCCCGCAGGGTCGACTCGCGTGGTCCATGCACTAGGTGTCCCCATACCTGCGAAAGAAACGCCGCTTGAAAACTGCAGGCCAGGATTCTGCACTATTCGCCAGGTTAACAGCAACAGGGGACTGTTGAATGCTGTCGCCACGAATTCCTCGAATGGAAGCGACGAACAGGATACAGGCAGCTCCGTTGCAGCAGGCGGCAGCGAGACGATGTGCACCGCACCGCAAACCTGGCGTGCTCCGCTGTATCTGTACGATTGCCAAAAGGCTCTCCGCGTGCTTTTAAAGGGGCTCTGAAACACCTTCCTAGGAGAGAACATGAACTGCGTTGTGTTGTCAAGAACATCTGAGTCCAAGAATACACTTCTACACGCAGCATAGGTAGGTTCGCAATCACGCGCAAAAAACGACGGGCCCTTCAAGGCGAGTTTTTCATGCTCGCACCCTACTCCCTCACTCGCACCTGCGTATACAAGTTGGAAGATGGCTATTGGTTATATTCTTTCAGATGTCAAGAAACTCCATCGCCATAACCAGTAAGCCGCGTAGCTCCGGCGCGTCAGGATGCTCCTCCTCTTGAGGTGGAGGCGGCGGAGGAGCGACGACCTTCCAGCGTGCAAAGAGTGACGAGAGGAGGAGGAAAGGCGCGAATACGCTTAAATTCAAATTTTTACTAGAGATAACTCAGCTTCAACTATGCACCCTAAAAAAATTCTTGCTGGACAATATTCGTGAAGAGACATGCTTTAACATCACAGGCCTACCCCAACTTCGTTACAGCCTCTTTAACGTTGGCCAGGGGAGGAGAAAAAGCATCCGCAAAGGCCTCGTGCCGCAGTGTTTAACTCGCTGGCAAAACTTGCCGCACGGCTGTGCGAACGCAAAGTTCCAGTGTGCACAAACCCTTTCTTGAGTCCAAAGAGACCGCTCATTTCGTGCAAGGGTTCAAAAACGGGTGCACGGCAAATTGCGCCCCCTCTGTGAACCACGGTCCGGTGGTCGTGTCTTTTGCGAGGCGATTCAGGCAGCTCAAGAAAGCCTTAGACCTGCCCACCAATCTGACAACTATTGCTAACAAAGCAGACTCAGAAAGGGCTACGGGTGCGCAGCCGCGAGGAGACGTGAGCCCTATGCAGTGGTCCTACCCCGATCACTACATGAAGCAGCTTCTGAGCGGTCTGCGCTCACCGCATCGAACGGTGTCGGAGCGCCCTCTGCCGACCCGCAAAATTAGCACGTTCGTAGCGGCACCCGTGGCCCCAGGCCACCCGGACCCGATACGAACCTCGTGGTTCACGTGCTAAGCATGTCGAAAAGTACAAACATGCTGCAGAGGAATCACGCTCGCACTCAAGAATTCATTCCGGAAGTCCTGGCGATGAACATCCATGCTAGGCCTAGAACTTGTCAAGTGCGTCCAAAGAGGGTTCCTCGAATTTATCAGTCAGTCTTTCAATGTTCTAAGATCAGGACCCACAGTGGGATGCCAGATGTGGTGTTGAAAAAGGGGGTAAATACGTCTTTCCCGCTTAACCGCGCTTGACATCGCTCTAAGCCGCCGCACCCAACCTGAGATCGCACGCGCTAGCGAGTGCACGGCAACCACGACGAACCTTGCTCTGAGAGGTAACAAAGGAACGAAACTTTAGCTGACATGCCATTTATTGCTGCAACAACAATAGCGGCAGCTAAGAATAAAGTACGCAAAGAAATCGAATTCGTTCGACTCGCCAGCAAGGTGACGAGAAAACGTTTGCCCACGCTTGCGCAAGGGAGATGCTTAGAGGCTGGACAGACGAGACGCGAGAAACGTGCCCGCCCCCAAGGCCTCGCCCCGCCTGGAGAAGCGGAGTGACGAGGCGACATTTCCGCGGGCGTCGAGTTCAAGCGCCGAAAACAAAGAGCTACTCTCCCCGCGCACGCGCAGCAATCAGGCTGTTCTTGGCGCTGGTGTCGTTGGGACGCAGGTGTCATTCCTTCTTATTCAAGTTCACCAGAAAGGACAGCGTGGAGAAGCAAACCAAAGGAACGGATAAGAGCGAGTCCCCACACTGTATATGCTGAGTGTATACTCGTGAAAGGGTACATAACTTTACATTATTTTTCTCCATAGGTCTGGCATCCAAAACCTGGACAAGCTAACAGGATCAGATCTGACGAAAGCGTAGGGGTGCTGAAGGAGACGCCTTTTAATAACCAAAAAAGACCTCTTCCGTGTTCAAGCACAGCCGAAACTGCGCTTGGAGGAATCCGAGCTTCAAGATATTCTCCAGTACCTTCATGCTGCTGCTTCAAACAGCACTCTAGCCCTCCATTAGGCCGAGGCTACTTCAAAGAAACCAGTCAAGAACAAACTTTCTCGTGCAAGGACGCCGGCTTCAGGCCACTGGTGATGATGCAACACTTGGTTTCAATTAAGAATGTTGAGGAATATGAGTTGTTGCTCTTCCCTGATATTACTGTTAAGGAAGAAATCAAACTAACCATTGAAAAACCTACCATGAAGAATCTGGCAAGCGATGAGCCCACAGTTTAGAAGAAATATGTCACAGTAACACAGAATCGAACTCTTGATATTTGTGTAAGTACATCAAATCAGGAAAACTCTAAATAGATCAGGGACAGAATGCTGGATTCACAAGACGTAAATTCTACTCGATGTACAGGTTTGTTCCAACGAGTAGTGTGGCTGGGACCAAACGATTATAAAGTTTGTTTTTACTTATAAGAGTAATGAGACAACATGCTGTGGAAAGGCCTGCAAGAAGCCAGCACTTGAAGAATATGCTGTCAATGCTGTAGGTGCCGTAGTGGCGCTAGGTTTAGTTATGACCTCGGCTCTACCATTGTTTGGGTATAGCGCGGATGGAGTTGCTTGGACCAATGCTAAACCAGATATGTCGAAGGTAAAAGTCCAGTGTTTGGACAGACTAAAGAAATTTTTATCTCATCAAAGATAGAAAGTTTCGTAGATCATCAGCGAGAACGAAACCTGCAGCTTACGGCCAACGCGTGCCTACCTATCACAAGTCCAACTTGGACTATTCTCCTTAGGACTTGATGGGGCTAATTTTTGCTTATGTAGAGCAAAAGAAGGAGTCACTGGTCGTGCCTGTAAAAATGATGATCGATTTAAGTCGATAGGCCAAATGCGAATTATGTGCGCTAGGACTTCGGTTTTCCCTTCAGTTCTGGTGTCCAGATCCAATGTTCACGGATGGCAGCTGTTGGGATAGCGGTGACCAGAACCGACACCACACTGCCTCACCAGCGCATGACTTGGCCACCCCGGGTGTAGTACATGGCCACAACCTTCTACAACTAAACCAATTATGCCTCGGCCCTCAGTCCCCAGAGGCTGCGGGGCAACTGACCGAGGTGGCGGTAAGACCTATGACGCCGCAGGGTGGTAAAATTCTCTGGCTCCGGACAGGCCGCCATTGGAAACAACCTGAAAAAGTTTACCGCTAGAACCTCATCCAGCGCGGCTAGACTAGCAGCGCTGTTGACCAACTAACGGGCACTAAATGGGATGTCCTAAGCTTTGCTGCCGGTAGAAGGACAGGTGAGGTGTATACAGCGGCCACGTACTGTGCTGTCGTGGATTGGCGGACAGACGAAAACCAGATAAGAGATTCCTCATCACTTAGGGTACAGCTGGCAACATAGAGAAGTCCTATAGTACTCACTAGAGGGCGGCGACCGCTATCGTATCATTATCAGCATCAGCAGACTGACTTTGTCCTCTGCAGGTCAAATGCCTCTCCCATGTCTCTCGAATTCACCCTATTCTTTGCCAACCGTAATTTACGTCCTCGAACTTCCTAATCGCATCCGCTCACCTGGCATTCGAAGCATTTGATGTAAGCCAGTTGGTAGGACATCGTCAGGAGCAAAACCGCAAAACAGGACGAGACTGAGGCAGGCGATAACACAGGGCGGTTGTGTTGTCACCTGGGTTATCTCCCTGTGTTGTCGCTTGCCTCAGTCCCGTCCTGTTTTGCGGTTTTGCTCCTCACGACACCTGACGTTCTGACGTTTCTTGCTACGCTTGCCTTTTGTTGGAATCTACTCCGTCACCATTTATTACCAGTGGTCGTCTTGCCTTCGCATTACATGCTCTGCTAAAGCCCATTTCTACCATTTGATTTCGACTAGAATGTCATTAACCGGCTTGTATTGAATCCCAGAAACTGCCCATTTAAACTCTCAACGTTACACCTATCGTTTTCTTTCCATATTTATCTGCGTAGTTCTCACCTTACCTTAACCCTTTTCGTTAGCTTCCACGTTTGTGCCACATAGGTGTATACCGGTAAGATACAGCTGTTGTATACTTTTCTCTTGACGGATATTGGTAAACTGCCATTCATGATATGAGAGAACCTGCCATATGCAGTCCACCTCTTTCTTATTCTTCTTGTTATTTCTTTCTCAGGATCCGGATCAGCGACCACTACATGCCCTAAGCAGAGGTATTCTCTTACCACTTCCAGTCACCTCGCTGCCAATTGTGATCTGATGTTCCCTTGCGAGACTGTTGAACATTCCTTTAGTTTTCCGCATGTAAATTTTAAGACTCACCCTACTGCTCTGCCTTCCTACCTCTCTTTATGTCGCTTTGCATTGCATCTCTTGAGTGATTTAGCAAGGCAATATCATCAGCGAATAGCAAATTACTTAGGTATTCTCAATTAAGCCTTATCCCCAGCTATTTTATTCTATCCGTAGTTCTATTCCTCGCCAGATAAGGTTCTATCGTTAAACGTTGGCAGGTTCAGATTCCAACGGCGGCCTGTCCGAAGCCAGACATCCTTAGCACTCTCCGCTGTGTCACAGGCCTGACTGCGGCCTCGGTCAGTCGCTCCGCAGCCGTTGGGGACTGAGGGCCGGCGGTTAATTTGTTCATAGAGGCAACTAGCAGGAATAAAATGGCATGTCATAAGGCTTAGTGAAGTTAGGAGGACAGGTGAGGAGTATTTAGTATTAAAGGACAGACACAAAATGTGCTATCGCAGATGAGCGGATAGAAGAGTACTAGGGGTATAAAATCAAAATATAGCTAGCAGTTTCATCATAACCAGTCAACCTAATTACACCCACTGCAGAGCAAAGGCCACTCTCATGTCTCTTCAATCAGCCCTGTCCTTTGCCAGCTCCGTCCACCGTATGCCTGCGAACTTCTTAATCTCATCCGCCCACCTAACCTTCTGCCGGTTCCTGTTACACTTGCCCTCTCTTGGAATCCACTCCGTTACTGCTAGAACAAGGTGTGGGACTTTTCATTAACCAGGATATAGCTGACAACGTAGAGGAGCTGTATAGTATTAACGAGAGGGCGGCAGCTATCATAATTAGTCTTAATAGGCGGAATAAGCTGAAGGTGGTGCGAGCCTACGCGCCTACATCCAGCTATGATGACCAGACCGTTGAGAGCTTCTATGAAGACGTGGAACCAGCAATGAAAAAAAATTAAATTAGCGTTCATTGTTCTAGTGGGCGACTTCAATGCGAAGGTGAGCAAGAAGCAGGCTGTCGACCAGTCGGTAGCCGATTATATGCTATGTTATAGGAATAACACGAAAGAGTTATTAGCAGAGTTCACAGGTAGAAACAATTTACGGATCATGAATACCTTCTTCCGCAAACGAGGCAAGTGGACCCGAAAGAGCCCGAATGGTGAAACTAAAATGGAACTGAGTTCATATTATGCGCTGAAACTGGCATCGTTCAGGATATCGAAGCCCTCGAAAACTTGCGTTGTAGCGACCACAGGATGGTAAGGTCTCGAATTAGCTTATACTTGAAATGCGACCGGATGAAGCTAGTGATGAGGAAGTCATATAACAATTTAGCGGTATGAGGGAAAATAGAGGTATTCAGGATATCGCTGCAGAACAGAGATTAAACTTTAACTGCTGAAGACGATTTTAATATTCATGCAATAAACGATAATCTGCCACCTAACATTACGCAGTGCGCAGTAAAAGTAGGCGGTAGGGCGGTTCGACAGGATTCCGGAAAGCTATCTCAGGTGACAAAAGATCTGGTTAAGAAACGCCAAAGAATGAGGGCGTCTAACCGTACATATATAATATAACTAAGAGAGCTATCGAAGGTAATAATTATTCACAAGGTAGCCGACATTAGGAAGTTTAATATGGAGGCATTCGAGCATTGTCTAACGAACGGAGTTAGCCTAAAAGTGGTGAAGAGGAAAAAAGGCATAGGTAAAAACCAGATGTATGCGTTAAGAGACAAGGAGAGCAATCTCTTTACGATATTGATAAGATAAATAAATTCGCCGAAGTGTTGCACACAAATCTATAAAGTAGCCAATGTAATCAGAGCGTTAATGAGAGAGACAGTAGCGCACAGCAGTGCGTCATTCCTCGAGTAATGAAAGAGGAAGTAAAAAGAGCCTTAGGATCAATGGAAAGGCGATAAGCAGCTGCTGAAGATCAGGTAACAGCTGATCTGTTGAAGGACAGGGGGAGATTGCGCTAGAAAAACTAGGCACTCTCTACACGCAATGCCTTATGACCCTGACCGTACCAGAAGCTTGGAAGAACGCAAACATTAGCTTTATTCAATTAGGAAGGAGACGCCAAGGACGTGAAAAATTAGAGACCGATCAGGTAACTGTCCGTTGTCTACAAGGTCATTATCATTGTGATTGTTAAGGTAAGGTAAAGATATGGTTATTAAGGCCATTATTATTATAAAGTCTAAGGCAACCCTAGACATTAACCAGCCAAATGATCAGGCAGGCTTTCATAAAGGGCATTCCGCAATAGATCATATTTACACTATCAACAAGGTGATAGAGAAATGCGAAGAATATGGTCAACCTCTCTATATAGCCTTCATTTATTACAAGAAAGCATTCCACTCAGTGGAAACCTCTGCAGTCTTGTAGGAATTTCGTAATCAGGGTGTAGAAGAGCCTTATGTCAATATACTGGAAGATATATATAGCCACTGCACAGCTACCATTGTCATTCATAAAGTGTGCAATAAAATTCCAATAAGGAATGGCGTCAAGCAAGGCGACACGTTCTTGCCAATGCTATTCACCTCCTTTTCAGGAGGTGTTTCGAGACCTGAATCGTGAACAGTTGGGGATAAGAGTTAATAGAGAATACCTAAATAATCTGCTATTCGGTGATGACGTTGCTTTGCTGAGTCACTAATAATATGAATTGCAAAGCATAATCAATAAGTTAGACAAGCAGAGCAGAACGACGGGTCTAAAAATTAACATGGAGAAAACGAAAGTAATGTTGAACAGTATAGCAAAGGAACAACAGTTCACAATTTGCAGCGAGGTGCTGGAAGTGGTAAAGGAGTACGTATACTAACGGCAAGCTATGACAGCTGATCCGCATCACGAGAAGGAAATAACTATAAGGATAATAATGCTGTTGAACGCATATGACAAGCTCTCTCAGATCATGAGTGACAGTTAACCAATATCTCTCAAGAGAAAAGTTTACTCACCTACGGGGAAAAAAACGTGGAGGCTAACGAAAGGGGTTCAGCTTAAGTTAAGGACAACGCAGCGACCCACGAAATGAAAAAATGATAGCTGTAACGTCAAGAGACCGGAAGCGGGCAGAGCGGGTGAGGTATTAAACGCAGGTTAATGAATGAAGACGATGAAATGAGCCTCTGAAGGGCATGTAATGCGAAGGCAAAAGAACCGCTGGTTCGTAAGGATGACGAAGTAGATTCCAAGAGAAGGCAGGCGGAGCAGGGTGTGTCAGATGGTTAGGTGGGCGGATGAGATTAAGAAGTTTGCAGGCATAGGGTGGGCGCAGCTGTCAAGGGACAGGGTCAAGGACAGGGGACAGAAAAGAGACGTGCAGTTGGCCTGCAGTCGGTGTAGTAAGGCTGATGATGATGAAGATGATAATGTAGTTCTATTCTATTCTGTTCGCAGGATTTGACTCCTTCATGCTTTGGCGTTTCTTAATCAGATTAGGATGTCCATTGCATCATGCAAGATACAATCATGCATCATTCTATCATGCATCATGCATAAGCATATCAGTGATGTCAGCAATTCTGCTGAAGCACAATCTGCTCAGCTAGCATCAATATGGGTTCGTTGCCGGTTCTGGTACCTACACGTTACTAGAAAAGCTATTTCATTGCCTCCATTCCAATTTTGACAAAGCGAAGCGTCATTTTTTCTTCTTTTATGTTAAAAAAGCGTTTAACACTGGACATCATGCTATTCCTTGAAAAACTGTGTAGGTATGGGTTTCGTGGTCCATTTTTAACATTGTTAAGAAACTAACTATCCGAGCGATCTCAGGCGGTGGCACTTGGACCTGTGCAAAACAGAATTATTAACTTGCATTTTGGTGTCCCCCAGGGTTCTATCTTGTCACCTACACTATTTAAACTAATGTGAATGACCTGCCTAGTGCTATAACTTATTCAAACCTTTTTCAATACGCTGATGACACCCTGCTCATTTAAAATAAAACTATGTTTTATTGCGCACTTCGGGAACTTCAACAGGATGCTTCTGGGCTATATGATTTGTTCCAGTGCAACCTAATTGAGATCAATTGTCAGAAAACTCAGCTAGTCTTCTCTAGGAACCCGCACAAACTGGTGTTGAAAAAGTGGATCTCTTTTTTGCACAGTTCCATACGCACCTCGTGTTCCTGCTATCCCGAGGCCTCTGCTCCGGTTGTAAAGTATTTTGGAGTATACCTGGAGAGAGATTTATCGTGAAATACTCATGTGGCTTACCTGAGCAAGAAGCTTGAAGGGGTCTCATGCAAGTTGTATGCTTTAAAGACTTACCTCCCTGTTGCAATTAGACGTCTAAAAGCCCGGAGTCTGGGATACGCTGTCCTTAGGTATGGCATGTGCTATTTCTTTAGGTGTTCCACTACATGGAAATACAGGATAAACCATCTTCTTAAGAACATGGCCAAAAGTGTTTTACCTTCCAGGCCCAAAAAATAACAAGGTGTATTTCTTTCCTCGGGATTGCCTTCTTTCGACACCGTGTTTACACAAACTGTTGCTCTTAGATATTTTTGGAAAATTGATTTTATGGGTTCCTAATGTAAAAACAGTTACACCGCGAAATATTTCTAGAGATATTTTTCCCAGAGAGCAAACTCATTCTGGAGAATGTATAACGTCATTGTTTGTCCCACATATAATCATAGAACTGCCTGGTGATGTTTTTGACTTAAATACCTGCAGAGCAATACGTCAGCGTATTGCAAAACTGGAGAAATTGGGGCACTTTTTATATTTTTCTCCTGCTTTTTTGCTTTTTTCTTTTGGACAAATGCTGCAATCTAAAAGAGAGCTTGATGCTGCTGCATGAGGACGCCCTACAAGCCCCTGCGTTTCTTTGGCATATCCCCATCCTCTACTGTAGTAATAAAATAAATAAAGTGTTATTATTACTATTATCTTTCGCCTCATGAGACAATAGCTTGCTAATATCCTCTCGAACAATCCTACCACGTACATCTGCGCAGTCCGTAATGATAGCTGTGAGATTTTCGTTTATTCTTTTGAACATTAAGATCGGGTCCCCCAGTTAGAACCGAAAATCTGTTCTGCAGTGATTTCGTGATATCGTGATTTTCTGAACTCTCCCTCTTACCTCTAACACGTTAATGGGCTTCCGCTTCACTAATTTCCTCCGTTCCCTCTTCATGACTCAGTTCATTCGAGATCTTACCGTTCTGTGGTCGCTACAACGCGCCTTTCAGAGGGCCTCTGCATCCTGCACGATTCCAGCGTGAGCGCATGGTGCGAAGCCTGTTTTATTTTAATTCCCACCATTGGGGCTCTTCCACGCCTACTTTCTGTTCTTTCGTTTCGGGAAGAAAGTATTCGTTATTCGCGAATTATTTATTTCTGTGAGCTCTACAAATTTAGACGTCACTGCAAAGACAGCATTGGAGAAATGCGAACGCATTAGCGTTTGCCGCGACGTTGGTGGCTGCTAGTCGACGCCCTTCTACACCTACGTGCCTACTCC